>CAUYPK010026936.1:0-14333 GCA_963574355.1 Loris lydekkerianus
CAGATCAATAAATCAAAAAGTTGGTTTTTTGAAAAGGTCAATAAAATAGATAAACCTTTGGCTAAACTAACCAGGAAAAAAGAGTAAAATCTCTAAGTTCATCAATCAGAAATGACAAAGACAAAATAACAAACTCCTCAGAAATTAAAAAAATCCTTAATGAATATTATAAGAAACTTTATTCTCAGAAATATGAAAGTCTGAAGGAAATTTACCAATACTTGGAAGCGCATCACCTTCCAAGACTTAGCCAGAATCAAGTGGAAATTTTGAACAGGCCTATATCAAGTTCTGAAATAGCATCAAGTATACAAAATCTCCCTAAAAAGAAAAACCCAGGACCAGATGGCTTCACATCAGAATGCTACCAAATTCTAGTACCTGTATTACTGAACCTTTCCAAAATATACAAAAAGAAGTAATACTACCCAACACATTCTATGAAGCAAATATCACCCTGATCCCCAAATTAGGAAAATACCCAACAAGAAAAGAAAATTATAGACCAATATCTCTAATGAATATTGATGCAAAAATATTCAACAAGATCCTAACAAACAGAATCCAGCAACACATCAAACAAATTATACATCATGACCAAGCTGGTTTTATCCCAGGGTCTCAAGGCTGGTTCAATATACGTAAATATATAAATATAGTTCAGCGCATAAACAAAGTAAAAAACAAAGACCATATGATTCTCTCAATTGATGCAGAAAAAGCTTTTGATAATATCCAGCATCCCTTCAGGATCAGAACACTTAAGAAAATCGGTATAGAAGGGACATTTCTGAAACTGATAGAGGCCATCTACAGCAAACCCACAGGCAATATCATATTGAATGGAATTAAATTGAAATCATTTCTACTCAGATCAGGAACCAGGCAAGGTTGCCTATTGTCTCCACTGTTCTTTAACATTGTAATGGAAGTTTTAGCCATTGCAATTAGGGAAGAAAAGGCAATCAAGGGTATCCATATAGGGTCAGAAGAGATCAAACTTTCACTCTTCACAGATGATATGATTGTATATCTTGAAAACACCAGGGATTCTACCACAAAACTCTTAGAAGTGATCAAGGAATACAGTAGCATCTCAGGTTACAAAATCAACATTCATAATTGGTAGCCTTTATTTATACCAACAAAAGTCAAGCTGAACAAAGTCAAGGACTCTGTCCCATTCACAGTAGCACCAAAGAAGATGAAATATTTGGGAGTTTAACATTGGGAGTTTAACAAAGGATGTGAAAGATCTCTATAAAGAGAACTATGAGACTCTAAGAACAGAAATATCTGAAAATGTTAACAAATGGAAAAACATACCATGCTTGAGGCTGGGAAGAATCAACATTGTTAAAATGTCCATACTGCCCAAAGCAATATACAATTTTAATGAATTCCCTATTAAAGCTCCACTGTCATACTTTAAAGATCTCAAAAAATAATACTTCGTTTTATATGGAATCAGAAAAAAACTCAAATGGCCAAGACATTACTCAGAAATAAAAACAAAGCAGGAGGAATCAAGCTATTAGACCTCAGAGTATACTATAAGTCGATAGTGATCAAAACAGCATGGTACTGGCACAAAAACAGAGAGGTGGATGTATGGAACAGAATAGAGAACCAAGAGATGAACCCAGCTACTTACCGTTATTTGAACTTTGACAAGCCAATTAAAAACTTTCAGTGGGGAAAAGATTCCCTATTTAACAAATGGTGCTGGGTGAACTGGCTGGTGACCTGTAGAAGACTGAAACTGGACCCACACCTTTCACCATTAACTAAGATAGACTCACTGGATTAAAGATTTAAACTTAAGACACAAAACTATAAAAATACTAGAAGACAGTGCAGGGAAAACGCTTAACGAAATCAGCCTAGGCAAATATTTTATGAGGAAGACCCGCTGGGCAATTGAAGCAGCATAAGAAATACACTACTGGGACCTGATCAAACTAAAAACCTCTGCATAGCCAAGAACACAGTAAGTAAAGCAAGCAGACAGCCCTCAGAATGGGGGAAGATATTTGCAGGTTATGTCTCTGACAAAGGTTTAATAACCAGAATCCACAGAGAACTCAAACATATTAGCAAGAAAAGAACAAGTGATCGGATCTCAGGGTGGGCAAGGGACTTGAAGAGAAACTTCTCTGAAGAAGACAGGTACATCAAAGAAGATGTACAAATAGACATGGCCTACAGACATATGAAAAAAATGCTCATCATCCTTAATCATCAGAGAAATGCAAATTAAAACTACTTTGAGATATCATCTAACTCCAGTAAGATTAGCCCATGTCACAAAATCCCAAGACCAGAGATGTTGGCGTGGATGTGGAGAAAAGGGAGCACTTCTACACTGCTGGTGGGAATGCAAATTAATACATTCCTTTTAGAAAGATGTTTGGAGAACACTTAGTGATCTAAAAATAGATCTGCCATTCAATCCCATAATTCCTCTACTAGGTATATACCCAGAAGACCAAAAATCACATTATAACAAAGATATTTGTACCAGAATGTTTATTACAGTCCAATTCATAATTGCTAAGTCATGGAAAAAGCCCAAGTGCCCATCGATCCATTAATGGATTAATAAATTTTGGTATATGTACACCATGGAATATTATGCAGCATTAAAGAAAGATGGAAACTTTACCTCTTTCATAAGGATGGAGCTGGAACATATTCTTCTTAGTCAAGTATCTCAAGAATGAAAGAAAAAGTATCCACTGTACTCAGCCCTACTATGAAAGTAATTTATGGCTTTCATATGAAAACTATAACCCAGTTATAACCTAAGAATATGGGAAAGAGGGAGATGGAGGAAGAGAGGGGGGAGGATGGGCAGAGGGAGAGTGATTGGTGGGATTACACCTGTGGTGCATCTTACAAGGGTACATGTAAAACTTAGTAAATGTAGAATATGAATGTGTTAATGCAATAACTAAGAAAATGCCAGGAAGGCTATGTTAACTAGAATGATGAAAATGTGTCAAACTGTTTATAAAACCAGTGTATGGTGCCCCATGATCACATTAATGTACACAGCTATGATTTAATAATAATAAAAAAGATTACATTATTTTTAAAATAAGTTCAAAGAGCAACAAGTATATTCTTTTTTTTCTTTTTTTTTTTTGCTGTTTTGTTTTTGATCAACAGAATTTAAGTGTGCCATAGAAGTTTAACGATAGATTCAAGTGCGCTGTGAGATTAAAAAAAAAAAAAAAAAGGTTGATAAACACTGCACTAGACTAAAAGCAAGCTGTTTTCAGAATCGTATTTCTTTGGAGGCTCTAGGGGACAAACTGAATCCTGTCTCCTCCAGTTTATAAAGACTGTCTGCATTTCTTGGTGTGCATTCCATCTTCACAGGCAGAGCTGCCTGGCTGACACATGGACGTAGGCAGCCTCTGATTGTAACACTTCCACACTCCTCAGACTCATTTATGCACTTTGGTATTTACATTGAATTGCAAATACATTTAGTTGAGAATTTCCTAAGTAAAATGCCAGTAATGTTTAAGACTTCTTTCTTCAATTTATCTGTTTTCTCTCTTATTTTGCTGTAAGTTTCAAAAAAAAATGGCCAAATCTTGAAATCTTTACCCAGATATCTCCTTAGCTAAGTATTTACATTCACCATCCTTGAGCACCTGAATGGAAAGAACAGTAAAGTAGCTTTTTTATTTTATTTTATTTTTTTTTTTTTGCAGTATTTGGCCAGGGCTGGGTTTGAACCTGCCATGTCCGACTTACGGGCCTGGTGCCCTACCCCTTTGAGCCACAGGCGCCACCCAGTAAAGTGGCTTTTTAAAGATAGTTACAGTACTATCTAGGTAATTATATGTTTTGGGTTGCAACAAGATTCTCCAGATATTGTTTGTATGCTCTGAATCAATTACCAATATATAACGTTTCTTAGAGAGCCAAGATTCACAGATGCAAGAATCAAGGGGTGAAAATAGACATGACATTAGCGCTTATTACTCCTAGTGATCCAATAAACATGTTCTTTCCCCCTGTTTTCATGACTTTATGCTGTGATACCCTAGAGATCTTGGTTACAGAGGGAGGAACACTTCCACCAGGAGTCAGAGCAATGCTTCCATTGTACTGGACGTTTGGATTGTCACCTGGCCACCTTGGACTCTTTGTGCCTCTGAGTAGTCAATAGGCTGAGAAAGGACTTATGGTATTGGTTGGGGCAATTAATCAAAACTACTAAAAGGAAATTGAAATACTATACCTTGACGATAATGGAAAGTATACAGAAGATAGTGGAAGTCTCTTTGGCTGACTCAGCAATACCACGCCCTGTGGTTCAGTTCAAGTTGTACAATTACCCAATCCAGGCAAGACCATGGAATAAAGATGTGGGGCACCTCAGCACATGAAGAGCCACAGTGGGCTGCAGAGATTGATGGAGGTAATGGAAACACAGAATGGTTCTTAGAGAAGGTAATAATACTATAAATACAAGCTAAGACCATGTGACTAGTAACATATGGAGATGATTGTTATTGTCATGAACATTTTCTCTTTATTTGGTTAGAATAGGTTTGTATGTTTATATACATATATTAAGCAATTATATTTGTTTTCTTTCTTCTCTTATTCCCTTATCGTATAAGATATATTGATTTTACACTTTGTTTTACATTGTTTTTACATTGTAGTATTTAAGCAATCATCTATCAGGAGAAAAATAAACATCACTCAAGGATTTTACCTTCACTTCTGAGGAAGGGATCAGTATGATTCTGGTAGTAGAGTGTTTTGGGTAGAACACACCATAATTGTATTATGTTTGGCAAAATTATGACGTCATCCTTCATTGCCCTTATTTAAAGATGAAGTATGATTTAAATAGATGCATGAGGGTACTATGTTGACAGGGGGTGAACATATGATTGCTTGATTTATGTGTCAACTTCACTTGGCTAAGGAATGTCCAGATAGCATGTTAAACTATCATGCTACTTCTGAGTAGGTCTGTGAGGGTTGTTCTGAAAGAGATAGCATTTGAATCGGTAGAATGAACAAAGAAGATCTATTGATAGGCAGACATTAACCAGGCCAGTGAGGGCCTGAATAGAACACAAAGCTCATTCTTGTACATATCCGTTTTGATCCCCTGATTCTCAGGCTGCAGGTTTTCTTGGTACTTCAGCTTGCAGACAGCAGATGGCAGGAATTCTTGGCCTCTGTAATGATATACACCAATTTGCAGAATAAATCTCTTTCTCTCTCTCTTTCTCTTTCTCTCTCCCTCTTATTTGCTCTCTCTCCAAATTTATGAGCCACAAAAGCAATGTTCATAGCAGATTTGTTCAGATTATTTCAAATTGGAAGCTACTATGATTTCTTCCAAAAGATAAAAGTTATTATATACTAACACTACACTTATAGCACTGAGTTTTCAAACTATAATAAAGTTAATAGCAACTAATATTTCCATTGTATCACATTTTCATGTTATAACACAATTAAAAATACCCAGACTTTATATCTTAATGTATCAAAGAGTGCTTTGCATAATACTCATGCTTAGAATAAACTTCAAGTCTATTTCATATCAAATACTTGTGTTAATTGTAGTATCTTGCTTCTCCCAAATCTCTCGTAATGGAAGATCTTACATTCATGAGTACATTTTTTCCTATAAGGTTAGCCATATAATGATTCCTTTGATACCAACATTCTACCCGTTTTTAAGATTCATAAAGTGCCACCTCTTCCCTGAGGTTGAGATTACGTTTCTCAATGATTTCTTTTCTTTAATTCAGAATATTTTAATTTCACTTTTGTATTTACTAGAGTATCAAAACAGAATATTGAACACAATTATTTTTATAGGACAAGCATAAAAATTAGACTTGGTTTTGTCTATTCGGTAGTTTAGTTAAGTGAGCAAATCATGACCATCAAAAATTATTTATGATAATCTTCCTGCATTTTTAAGAAGCAATGTTTCCTCATTCTTGTTGTTATTAAAAAACCATGCAGTCATTTTGTAAGACATTAAATTTTCTTACCTTATTTAGCTACAAAGTATTTGAACTTTAGTCTCTAATATTTCCTCTCAAGTTTTTATCTCTGAAACACAAATTTTATTGCATTGGTATGCAAAAGATATGATTTGGCGAAACATTTTCTTAAATGATTACACATACTTAAGAGGTATAATTATGATAACATAATTATTTCTCACCTATTAGTTGATTGCTCAAATCGGATTCACCATGAGATATCTGATATTTTTAATTTTTTAAATTTTTGGTTACTATTTTAAAATTCATCATTTATCTCAGTTCTCAAGTCAATGCTTTTGTCACCATAATGATCAACGTATTATATATTGTCTTTACATTTAAATAGTTGTATCAAGCAATTTTCCTCTGTGCATGAAGGAAAGTTTTAGCAAGTTATCCTACACATATATGTATATTATCTTTAAAAATCATCAACTTCCTTATGGGTATGATTGAGAATTATTGCAGAGGGATCCGTGTCTCAACATTGCTAAGAAATGGTGTCATATATTTAAAAGATATATATTTAATAGAACCAATGAAGAGTGATGCTGTTTGACAAGAAACCAATGTACCACTTTACATTATTAGTATACATAATCCAATAGCTTTTCAAAAGAAGAATAAACAGTGTGTGTTAGAATTAGAATGAAAGTAAAGGACACTTAGTGCAGGGGAAAGAGCAGAGGGCCAGAATTAGGAGGACTTGTCTTATCCGGTTTCCCTTATCCATTAGTAAAATAACGAATTATAAGACACCTCATGTTTAAGACTTCTAATAAGGTGAGTATTCAAATTACTAAATAGATTTTAAAATTAAATATTCATGGCAAAATTTCTCAAATGAAGAGAGTAAGATTAAAAGGGCTATTTAAGATGAATATTTCATTATGACAGAGACTAGTTCTAAGTGCTGTTGATCTGAGCAATTTGTTCAACTCTCTGTTATTGAGGTTGATTTTCACTATTTAATTTACTTAGTGCCATGGTGGGCTTTATATATCATCTAATTTTTATGTAATAAAATTTAAGCTATACATATAGTAAATTATATTATTTATAAAACTTTAAGAATAGTAGTACATTAGAGTTTAACTTGTGATTTTTTGGTTTCAGAAAATTTCTAACTACAATCATATTAATAAATCCAATTATTTATGCCAAGGTAAAGACATGTTATTCCTTGCTAAATCTGTGTTTTATAAATATAATGGGTAACAATAGGGTATTATGTAATTAAAATCGTACCAATTTTTATTTTATGTCACATGTTAGATCAATTAAAACATAGATATTTTGCAGAAATAATTTTAAATATTTTAAAGGCTAATTAAAGATAAATACCTAAATTTTATACTAAACTTTTACAAAAGCAATTAATGATGCATTTTGTTATTGAATGATACAGTTATTAATGTGGGTCATTCCATACTTTAATAATAAATAAATGCAACTTTAATGTTTAGTATTCACTCAAATTTTCCTCATTCATTTACCTATAACTTCAATACTTCCCTACTTCTACTGTGTTAAGAGAGAGAGGAAGATTATGATAAGAAAAGTGTGAAGAAGAGCAAAATATAGACCTTACAATTCTGTGTACATATGTGTTATAAAAAACTAGTCTCTAGGTATTTCGCCCATTGGTATATTTATGTTAAAGTAGGATATCATAAAGCAATTAATATAGCAGTAAGTTTGATTTTAAATAAATAAAAACATATATATTTTTAAAAATAAAGGTCTATATTTATGCTGAACGAAGTCAGAGAGGACATGAAATACAGTATTAATCGTGATTGTCTCTTATTGGTAAGTATAAAATTGGAAATATTTTTTGTGCCTTCTAATATTTCTATAATAACCACACATTACTTACCTAATGTGAATAAAAATAGTAGAATGAAACTGTCCTGCTATACAAAATCAAAAAAGAAACAGAGATGGAAAGTTGTCTCCTCTGCTTTGAGCATTTGCCGAAGAGAGTTAGATGGCAGTGTTTTCATTATACTGTTCCATTTAACACTTACAGCATTTCCATAATTATTATTTCAATATTACAGTCAATATATTACATCCTTATGATATAAAATGAATGTGACATTGGAAACAATGTAATTTGTTAGTTACCTGACCTTAAAGAAAGTGCACTATTCGTTATTCCAAAAAAAATTGAAATTCATAAATTTTGCAAAATTTGAGAAGTACTTGTTTTTGTTTTAAAGCAAAACGTGTTACTAGAACACACGTTATATTTTATTATGCTTTCCAATTATATATTTTTGCTTGTTATAGGCATACTTTAAATATTTTTCTGATTTTTATATGTCGCATTGTGTAATGGCAAAGATTACTGACATCTACATTAATACATCCATTGTCCTTTCTCTCTTAGATTCTCATCTATGTGAACAGCAATTTCAATATGATATTAATAAGTCTATTATATGGAAGTAGAAAAGCAATGCATTTGGCCTGTATTATAAAAGAGAATCCATCTAGTTTAGTGAGGCTTATTTTAATTAAAAAGTGCACTGCTGGAATATTTTATGGCTTTTTATGCATACTACAAGTTTGATTTGGACTTTTGATATCAAGAGAAATTTTCTTCAACGTTATAATGTGAAGTTGAGTGTAATGTGTTTGTCACCCAAGTTGCAAAGTGATAAAGTGAGTTTTGTAGTTTGAAATGTATAGCAGCAAATAACAAGCAAAGAAAAATGGATAATGCAAATAAATAACTTTATGATTGGGCTTAGAAAGAAAATCCTATGTGGTTATCACTATCTTAATGTCAGCTTGGCCACTGTAAGTAGTTCACTTATCTCATTAAAAGAAAAACATATTTCAGTGAGGTGAAGAAATCTCAATAATGTTTTAAATGTGTCAAGAAAAGGTGTGATAAAGTGTGGAATATTTTAAAAATAAAGCCACTTTTACATGAGCATGAGAAAATTCCACTGATATTTTAGAAATAGGTAAAACCGATGCCCTCAATTATAATATCTGTGGTAAGCAGAAATGGTTCTTAATGAAATCCATCACCTGATATTCACATATGTGAACCTTCCTTTTGAGTTTAGGTAGGAATTACTAACATACTTCTAACAAATCCAAAAAAGTGAAAGTAATGAGATGTTACTTACAAAATTAATTTACAGAAAGCTGTGATTTCTATCTAGGAAGAACTGGGTCCTACTGAACGACCAAGTAGGTCAGTTTAGAAGGGCACCTCTTGTGGTCCAGTGATGACTGCAGCACAGCTGCACCTTGGAGAAAACTTTGTGAGGAACCCAGAGCAGCACCTGGTTTTTTGACCTGCAGAAACTGAGATAATTACTGTTGTTATAAGCCATAAAGTTTGGTGATAATTTATTACACAGAAATTGATAATTAACATAATATCATGTAAATTAGGTTCTAAAATACTCTGACAAATTTGACAGGTGTAATTTCCCAGCAACTACACATACAATTAACTAATTTAGGTAAGTACTATACATAATTGCATATAGCCTGTAATCAATTGGTAGTGGAAAAAAAAAAAAAGCATTTGGGAAAAGGTGATATAGTAAATATATATATTTTTCTACCCAATTGATAGAATGATAATTTCAATATTTTTTCAATTATATTTTTATTAGTTTGTTCATCTTCATTTTAAATATTTAAGAATTATAATGCTACTTAAAGGAGATCGATAAATCAAGTGTGGTACCTTGTGTCTATAATCCCTCTGCTTTGGGGGGCAGGCCAAGGTAGGAGGATTCTTCGAGCCTAGAGATTCTAGACCAGCTTGGGCAACATAGTAAGAATCCTTATCTAAAAAAAATAAAAAAAATAGCTGGGGGGTGCATTCCTGTAGTCCCAATTATAGAGGCAGAAGTATAATTTGTACCCAGCAACCCCAGGTGTAGTGAACTAGGATTGTGCCACTGCACTCCTGCCTGGGTGACAGAGCATTTGTGTAAATAAATAAATAAATAAATACACGGAAGTCTAAGTCACTGAACGTTTAAGAATAGCACACGGTATTGAGCCATTGTCCTTCTAAATAGATTGTTATGTCATTATTAGAACATTGTTCTAGATACTAGCTGGGGACTTTATGTACTTGGCTCTTTTTCAGAGCTGAAGGTGCTGTTGGATGACATGATCTGTAAGATACATAAGAACAATAAAATTCTATGAGTTCCTCATTCTTAACATCTCATACCTTTAAAACTCACTTTAGTTAGTTGAACTAGAAATTATTGCTGGAAATACATGCCAATACAATGAGTAGGGCAAAATTTAAAACAAAAACTAAATTCTCAAAGAAACTTTATGAGGTTTTTAATGTAAAGTATTTCATAATTTAAAATAAGATCAAAATAATACTGCCAGTCACAATGGCTCATGCCTGTAATCCCAGCACTATGGGAGGCCAAAGTGGGAGGATTTCTTGAGCTCAGGAGTTCAAGACCAGACTGAGACAAGAGTGAGACTGTGTATCTCTACTAAAAATAGAAAAATTAGTCAGACATGGTGGGGTCTTCCTGTAGTCCCAGCTACTCAGGATACTGAGGTAGGAAGATCACTTGAACCTAGGATTCTGAAGTTGCTGTGAAGTAGGCTGAGGCCACAGCAGTATAACTTGGACAATAGATGAGACTGTGTCTCAAAAAATAAAAATAATAATAATAATATTGAATTAATGTTAATAAATATTAAAATACATTTAAAACAAAGTTTTCTATTTTGACTATGTACAATGTCCCAGAGTCTGTGCTAATTTATATACATAACTTATTATTTCCAGTTACAGACTAAAAATGACATTAAGTGATAGGCCTCTGAAAACATATTTATAAACGAATGAAGATAAGGCTTAAATCTGCATGCCTAAATGTTGATAACCACGGTGAATATTGAATATATACCATAATGCTAAAATTGATAAAAATATATAATAATATAGAGATTTGTAATTAAAAGATATTTTATGGGTAAAACATGTAGATAGATAACTTAGAAAGAAATTGCTCGAATATTTACACACTTCTTACTGTAAAAGTAAAATTGGCTCATCTCTTAAGTACTGGGCACAATTAAAGCTATTTCCCTCTAGTAATAGAGAAGCATCATTGCCTTTCCTCTTAAAGTACAAATTTAATTAAGGTTGTGTTTAATTTGAATATCACAGTTTAAAAAAAAAAAAACTAAATAAATCCAATTCATTTTAAAGAACAATTTATGAGCTGGATAATAAGCATGACACACTGGCCCTCAGGGTGAAGCAGAAAGATAAAGATAGTTGTATTTAATTTTTAAGAGATCTGGCATATAATATAATAATTGACCTTAAGTAAAAAATCTCTGTGATGGTAAAAATTGGATAGCTTCTAAGATATAAAATAAAGCCTCTGAGTAATTAATATTGCTCCAAAGTAGAAAGCAAACCTGACAGGCAATGAAATTAAGCAAAGGGGGTAAAATGTGCATGCTGAAACTTAACTTAAAAATGCCACGTGACGTAACAGAGCCCTTCTCAATCTCAGTGGATCTAAAGAGACTTTTAGTAAACATTTCTTCATTTCAAAGTATTGTTTCACAAATGAAAACAGTTTTCATAGTGCATATTATAAAGTATTGACGTGTTTGAAGTTCAGCAAAGAAAATCCAGGTCCCCAACATCATCTATGCCTTATAATCTTTCAAGAAATATTTAAAAAGTTATCATTCAATTTTTATTTTTATGTTTTATGCTGGACCTTTCTATAAGCAAGTAAAATGACTTCCAGTCATCTTGTATGGGAAATTTGGAAGCATATATATAGTTAATTGAACCAGTTCAAAAGTTTACTGGTCTCATTAATATAGTTATTGTCATTATTATCTGGATTTGTGATGAGAAAATTATTAGAAACAGAAATATTACAAATTATGGACCCAAAGGTCATTTCACTGAAGTAAGAAACTGAAGAAAATACTAAGAAAAAATGATTTATATAGTTTAAAGGATGAAGCACATGATTATAAATATATTAAAATTGGAGCACCTTAAAATCTTTGGAATGCTAAAACATGTAGGTATTATAAAATAACACTAATCAAATACTACCTTAAATCATTTGAGGTTTCCTTGTCAGTAGTGTTAATATTTTCTGATTCCCATAATTAGCCAAAATGCACAAGGAAGTACATAAGTATAGCAAATATATATATATCAATTTATTTTCTAATTTTTCATTTTTAACTTCCAGTATGACTTTTAGGCTGAAACTAATTAAATACATTTCTTTAGATCTTCCTAAGTTATGCAAAAACATAATCCATTGACAATTTTAGATCATCTTTAGTTTAATGTTTTCATAATTCACAGTTGTTCTCTCTTAAAATTTAATAATATACTTGCCACTTCGGTACTAATAAATGTGTCTATTTATATTACAAAATATTAAAATTATTTACTTACTCTTATTCCTGAATAGCTCTAAATCTTGCCAATTATTCTATTAAATTGCTAACTTAATACAGGCAAAGACTATAATTCAGAAAGAACAGCTACTTTGCATTTAAAAGGACATCTTGGTTCTCTCTTCATATAAATTAAATTAATCAAATAGCTCGAAGACCTCCTTTCTAAATAGCAAAACAATTTTTGATTGGCCTACAACTGCCTGATAATTCACATATAAATACCCAAGGAGTCAGAATTATCAAATATTTCATGTAATTCAGTCATTGAGAATTAAAGTCAATTCTCCCACCATTTTAAATTTTAAAGAAATTTTGATAGGGATTTTGATTGAATTTATAAGTCCTTAACTGAAAATACTGAATAATTTTTAATATAACATGTCAGTAAAGACAAGAAAGGTTAATATTAGGATAGTTTTCTATTTTCTTACTTTGTTACATTGATAAAAGCTTTCAGTGATAAACTTTTAAAGCAGCCTATATAGAATTTTACAATTGAAATAATTTAGCACAGAAATGAAGATTCTGAAATGTTCTTTAATAGTCATTGCAAGCAATTTTAAAAATAAATATTATAACCTACACAGCTATGTACATCCTATTATTCCAACATACAAACACATGTGTGTGCAAATCAATCACTACCTGTGTGTGTAAACATGCATTTATTCATTACCTGAGCACACCAGTTATATTACATCTTAAAATACGTGACCAAACTGGCTACCTCCAATTTTATAATATTTTATAATTTTTTCACGTAGTCAATATATTATCCTGTCTTCTTTGCCTGTTATATTACTGTTATTCTTGGAAACAGACATTCTTTGTAAATTCCTATCTTCAGACATTTTGCAGTGCAAAAAAAGACATAATAAAACTTGGATTCAAAAGGCAATCCTGCCAAATGTGACCTATGGATATTAACTTTTAAAGAAAATAGCATGTGTGTAAGGGTTAACCATTGTTTATGATTATATTTTTTATAACTTTTTTCTAATTTTTACTAGCAAGAAGAAAATGACTGAACAAGTGAACCCTAACCTGTAGTCACTATGCAAGGGCTGAGGTTCATTGTGCCATTTATGTTGTGTAGTTAATTTGGTTAACTTACTCTATGACTCATTTCACTTTCCTAATGCATAAAAATACTCAGTGACCCTCATGAATATTGGATGCTACTCAAAATTATAATTACTGTTCGTTTTTATATATTCACACCAGATTTTAGCAAAAAGTTTGAAAAGTAACATTTATATATCTTCAAATATTATATATGCACTCTTTTGTTTGTTTATTTGTTTTGAGAAAGAATGTCATTTTGTTGCCCAGAGCAGAGTGTCCTGGCATCATAGCTCACAGCAACCTCAAACTCCTCGGCTCAAGTGATCCTCTTGCCTTAGCCTCCCTAGTAGCTTAGACTATAGGTGCCCACCACCACACCTAGCTATTTTTTAGAGCCTGGGTCTTGCTCTTGCTCAGGCCAGTCTTGAACCCCTAAGCTCAAGCAATCCATCTACCTTGACCTCCCAGAGTGCTGGGATTACAGATGTGAGCCACTGAGCTGGCCTATATATACACTCACTCTTTTTTTTTTTTTTTTTTTTATAATTTTTTTTTTTTTTTTATAGATAAAAATATGCACCATAGATGTGGCCCAACCCATCACCCTCCCTCCACCCAAGCCTCCCCCCTCCCTTTCCCTTCCTTGGTCCTTTCCTCATAGTCTTGTGGTATAGTTGGGTTATAGCCTTCATGTGAAAGCTATAGTTTAGCTTCATAGTAGGGCTGAGTACATTGGATACTTTTTCTTCCATTCCTGGGATA
>CAUYPK010026938.1:0-13466 GCA_963574355.1 Loris lydekkerianus
AGTTTTCTGCACTTTATTTAAAGTTTTAAAGTTGTTGTTGCTAGTTTACAGTTTTTCTTTAGCAAAAAATATTGAAAAGCATTTAACCTACTGATTCCTCAGTTATTGTAATTGTTTTGGGTATATATTTTTATTTTTAAAATTTACCAGTGGCTGCTGCATTTTCCACCTTGGCTTATACTCGAGTCACTAAGTTTTCCTAGTTTTTAGGGTAAAATTAAGGGGGTCGGCTTATACTTGGGTCGGCTTATACTTGAGTATATGCAGTATTCAAAATCTCCCAAAAAAGAAGAGTCTGGGACCAGATGGCTTCACACATTCTACCAAACCTTTAAAGAAGAAATAGTACCTATATTAGTTAACCCTTTCCAAAACATAGGGAAAAAAGGAATATTTCCCAACATATTCTATGAAGCAAATATCACCCTGATCCCTAAACCAGGAAAAGACCCAACAAGATAAGAAAACTATAGACCAATATCTTTAATAAACATACCTGCAAAAATATTCAATAAGATCTTAGCAAACAGAATCCAGCAACACATCAAACAAATTATACACCATGACCAAGTGGGTTTTACCTCAGGGTCTCAAGGCTGGTTCAAAATACATAAATCTATAAATATAATTAATCACATAAACAAAATAAAAAATAAAGACCATATGATTCTCTCAATTGATGTAGAAAAAGCTTTTGACAATATCCACCATCTTTTCACGATCAGAATACTTAAGAAAATAGACATAGAAGAGACTTTTCTTCAACTGATAGAGGCATCTACAGCAAACCCACAGCTGATATCATATTGAATTGAGTAAAACTGAAAAGATTTCCACTCAGATTAAGAACCAGGCTAGCTTTCCCATTGTCTCCACTGCTTACTAGCATTGTAATGGAAGTCTTAGCCCTTTCAATTAGGCAAGAGAAGGCGATCAAGGGTATATAAATAGGGTCAGAGGTGATCAAACTTTTACTCTTCACAGATGATATGATTTTATACCTGGAAAATCCCAGGGACTCAACCACAAAACTCTTAGAGGTGATCAAAGAATACAGCAGCCTCTCAGGATATAAAATCAATACAAATCAGTAGCTTTTATATATACCAATAATAGTCAAGGTGAAAAACAGTCAAGGATTCTATTCCCTTTATAGTTGTGCCAAAGAATATGAAATATTTTGGAATTTACCTAATAAAGGATGTGAAAGATCTCTACAAAGAGAACTATGAAACTTTGAAAAAAGAAATAGATGAAGATGTTAGCAAATAGAAAAACATACCATGCTCATGGCTAGGAAGAATCAACATTTTTAAAATGTCCATATTACCCAAAGCAATTTACAAATTTAATGCAATCCCTATCAAAGCATCACTGTCATACTTTTAAAATCTGGAAAAATACTACTTTGTTTTATATGGAACCAGAAGAAAACCTTGAATAGCCAAGGCATTACTCAGAAATAAAAATAAATCAGGAAGAATCATGCTGCCAGACTTTAAACTATACTATAAATCTATAGTGATCAAAACAGCATGGTATTGGCACATAAATAAGAGAGGTGGATGTATGGAACAGGACTGAGAACCAAGAGATGAACCCAGACACTTGTCATTTGATCTTTGATAAGCCTATCAAAAATATAAATTGGGAGAAAGATTCCCTATTTAACAAATGGTGCTGGGAGAATTGGCTGGTGACTTGTAGAAGACTGAAATTGGACCCATACCTTTCACCATTAACAAAAATTGACTCTCAATGGATAAAAGACTTAAACTTAAGACATGAAACTATAAAGATTCCTGGAGAGAGTGCAGGGGAAACAAGGTCTGGGAGAATACTTTATGAGCAGGACTCCGCAGACAATTAAAGTGACACCAAAAATATATTACTGGGGTCTGATCAAACTAAAAAGCTTGTGCACAGCCACGAACACAGTAAGTAAAGCAAGCAGACAGCCCTTGGAATGAGAGAGGATCTTTGCAGGTTATGCTTCTGACAAAGGTTTGATAACCAGAATCCACAGAGAACTCAAACTTACTAATAAGAAAAGAACAAGTAAGTCCATTTCACTGTGGGCAATGGACTTGAATAGAAGCTTCTCTGAAGATGATAGGCACATGGCCTACAGAGACATGAAAAAATAGTCATCATCTCTAATCATCAGAGAAATGTAAATCAAAACCATTTTGAGATATCATCTAACTCCTATAAGAGTGGCTCACATAACAAAATCCCACAACTACAGATGTTGGCATGGATGTGGAGAAAAGGGAACACTTTTGCACTGCTAGTGGAAGTGCAAGCTAATATATCCCTTTTGGAAAGAAGTATGGAGAATACCCAGGGATCTAAAAGTAGACCTGCCGTTTGATCTTGCAATTCCTCTATTAGGTGTATATCCAAAAGGCCAAAAATCACTTTATAACAAACATATTTGCACTAGATTATTCACTGCAGCTCAATTCATAATAGCCAAGTCATGGAAGAAGCCCAAGTGACCATCAACCCATGAATGGATTAATAAATTGTGGTATAAGTATACTATGAAATATTATGCAGCCTTAAAAAAGATGGAAACTTTACCTCTTTTACATTTACATGGATAGAGCTGGAACATATTCTACTTAGTAAAGTATCTCAAGAATGGAAGAAAAAATATCCAATGCACTCAGTACTATTATGAAACCAATTTATAATCACTCGCTGTGGGATAAATTCCCACATTTGTGCCATTGAAGCAGGGAAAGGTGAGTTGAAATGATTTTTGCTAACACAGAAACTCAAAGATAGTTGCCTTGGTCAGTATATAGGGCCTGCAAACAGGAAGATGAAATTCCATTCGCAGTGACTTTATAATGCAGTTGTTAAGCCCAGATAAGGTCACAGGTTAAGAGCCTGCCTATTGGAGACACAACCCAGAGGTTGACGATGTGAGAAAAACATTGTCTTAACAGCTGTATAGCTTCAAATTCTGTGGATAAACAGAATCATAAAGCTTGTCTTTTAAATCTCAATGGGCACATGGAAATCCTGAGTATTATCCCCCCAAGTTTCTGATTTTTACAGGTAGTTGAAGTATGTCTGTAAATAATGTAAGATGGAATGTTTTGAATAGATATTTTGATTTTTAGAATTGATGTCCTCAAGCAAAGTTAAAATTAGCTAAGAATAGTTAAGAAGAAAAATTCTTTGATTATAGATTAATGGAGTGTACGTGACTGCTTGACTATATAAGGTGGTCCCAAATAAAGCTCATTTGCTACATGCCAATCTGAGATGTAGCCTGTTTGTTTTCCAAAACATTGCAGGAGCAAGCTTGCATTTGTGGCAAAGCTGCTTTTCCCTCATGTCATCTTTCACTGCAACAACTCACACTTTCATATAAAGACTAGATCACAACTATGGCCCAAGATGAAGGAGGAGGGGATTGGAGGGGAAGGAGGGGGTCATATTGAGGGAGGGTGAATGGTGGGATCACACCTATGGTACATAATGCAAGGATACATGTCTGATCTATTAGTATAGAGTATAAATGTCTTAACACAATAATTAAGTAAATGAGATGAGGTATATATCAACCAGTGTGATGTAACCATTCCTAATTCTATATGAAATCAGCACATTGTACCCCATAAATGCATTAATGTATACCTGATCTATGTGTTTATGATTTAATTTAAAAAGCACAATATAACAGGAAATATAAAGAACCACGTTTTTAAAAATCTCTAGTAAGAATTTATTAATTAAAACTCAGATAGATTTGACAATCTATTGTCCTAGAATAAAATGGTTCAACAGAAGAAAAAGCTCTATATATCAGAAGGTTTCTTTCCATATAATAAATGTCAATATTCAATACAACTAAAATGTTCTCCAATAAGGTACCTTTTAGGTAAATCAACATAATGGGATATTATGTGGCTACTAGAATAACGATCTGATGACTATATAGCAACACAGAAAGTATAGAAATATGAGGAAATGTTTTACAATATTAAATGAATAGAAGAACAAAAAATAAAGACTGGAAGAAATTGTTCAAAAATAAAGGTACTGGTAAATCTTTTTTTTTTCTAAAAGTAATAGTGAAAAGTGACACATACTAATAAACTTTTTCTTTATGGCAAATAGACGTGTATAATTAACTCATATCAATCTGGAAATTACAATTTCAAGGGTAACCATTTTAAACCTGCTATTAACTTTGACATTTAGTTAGCAATAAATATTTTTAAGGGTTTGCTTAATACATTTGGTATTAATTTAAAATGCTAAAAACAGATTTTTCAACAGATCATTGAAACTGAATTACAAATTCTTCTAATAATTATTAAAATCAACCTTTTGTGTGAGCACAGCACTCTGTGTTAGCATAGCAATCAGAAGGCATGGACTATGGTACAGGCTATTAAAACATTGAATTAGTGCAAGGCAGAGTATCTTTGTTCTAGTCATCTTTCTAGGAAGGTGGCCATAGACCACTTGAGTTCTCCTGAAGGGGTAACATGGGAATGTGTATTCCCCCACCCTCTACTTCAGCCTGTTTATCAATTCCTCAATCTTAAGTCCAAGAAAGAGGCTTTTGAGTCTGTCTTGAAAAGAGGCACTTAAATTCTAACCTCTGAACTATTTGAAAGTTGGCTCCTCTTGGCAATTATCTAAAGTCTTAATGTCCTCAACTATCCGTGAAAATGGAAATACCTATATTATATGGAGTCTGTATGAGTTAAACAAGAGAACAGGGCTACAAGCCTGCCAACAGCAGGTGCTTCACACACGTCCTCCCCCTTCTATGCTGAAAGTTTAAAGCCAATGCTCTCAAATGCTCTTGACTCTTAGCACTCAGGTCAAGGCCCCTTTGGGAATCTTAGGGTATGTAAGGACTCACTATACTGACAAAAGAAGGTCCATCCACACAAAATATGGCACATGGTTTCAAGGGTTACAGACAGAGGCAAGCTCTCCCATAAGCTATAAGGGGTCCACAGACCAGTGGTTAGAAGCCCCCAGGTCAGCATAGAATCCCTAACGAGGCACAGTGAAAGTGAATGTGGAAAAGGAACAAGAACAAAGAGAGCAGGAAGCAAAGGACTGAAGAAGGAAAAAAAAAAAAAAGTAATAAATGAAGGGAAAAGGAAAGCTGTGAAAACTCAGTATGAGCAGAAAGAATATGTAAGAAATATGGACCCATTTGTAGCCATTGTCCCCAAGTTGATATACTTATTAGCTATGGATTTAAGTCATTTTCACGGTGCTTAAATAGTTAATCATGGCCTTAGAAACATTTGACAACAAAGCATACCCTAATCCTAAATATAATCAAATTGCAAAAGCCAAATTGACCTTCCAGATGTCAAGGATGAATAATTAAAGTCAGTCCTTCCCCAGCCCCACGTCCTGTGCATTACACTGATGAGTGTTCGCCTTTGTGTTTGGCTGCCCTGCTTTAGAATTATGATTTCGGGAGGTTTCTTTGAACCACATTCACAGATTAGCTTAATTATTTACTGTTTTCCTAACTCAGATGAAATGATTCTGTTAACCAAAAAAAAAAAAAAAAAAAAAAAAAAAGTGACTCCCCCAACAAATAAAAGTCAGTATCGAAGCCAAGTGAGAGCACTCCCGGGTTTTCTGCTGCTCCCTTTGCTGCCGTTTCGGCCTGGATTCAGGGCAGATGGGTGCAACTGCTGTCTTCCGCCCTTCTCCCCTCTCCAGTGTTAGCCTCTCTCAAAAAGTAAGAGGGCCTCTCAAGGCTGAAGTGGAGCAGACCCCAACACACCCCTCTCTCCCTACCTCCTCTCACAATGCCTTGTTTCCTATCTCCCACTGTAAGTCGAATTCTCCATCAGTGAACAACCAGAGTGAGATTTTTAAGAGGGTTTATACTTCAACCCAGTGGTTCTCCACCAGCGGTAAATTTGTCAATGTCTAGATACATTTTTGGCTGTCATAACTGATGGGGGAGGAGGAAGTTGCTATTGGCTTCTTGGAGATAGAGTCCAGGGGTGCTGGTAAATAACACTCAAGACAGCCCTACATAATCCAAAATGCCAATAGTGCCAAGGTTGAAAAACCCTGCTGTAACTCCAAAGTTATAACATGAACATTGGAGAGAGCTATTTCCATCTGTGATTCTTTTTCCTCAACTCACACCACCACGACATTAGTTTGTCTTTCTCCTTAACTACACACTCAACTCTCATTGGCCTAGCAATGCCACTTAAATAGGCTCTCTAGAGGGATTTAAAAAAACATGTAGAATGCCCCCGCTATCCTCACTGAGTCTAGGACCTGGAAAGGAAGCTGGCTGGAATGGATGCCAGGAAGGAATGCCTGGTGGACTTCCCACTTACAGGCCAATTGAATTTGACGAGATTCTTAACCTCTGTGAGTCTGAACTCCTCAATAGTAAAATAAGACAATAAATCTTGTAAGCATTGGAATTAAACAATGTGTATCTGTCTGATTGAGTGTTTGATGAATTAGATGTTTGATAAATGCTATTATTAATACTTATATTAGTGGATCCCAAACTGTATTGGGCATGATAATTAACTTAGGGAAACTATCATTCACATTCGCAGGCCCCATCCCCAGAGGTTCTGGTCTGCTATGGCAGAAGCTTTTATCCAGAATCTGCATTTTGTAGAAGGAACCAGGTGGTTCGATCCACATGGTCTGTGGACCACATGTTAAGAAATGCTACTGCCCAAGGGTTGACACTGGACTTCCCCAAATATTCTGAACCAGACACTCAGATTGCTTAAGACTCCTGCAAGAAGCAAAACTTGCCTCCCTTTTCTCTGTGAATCTAAGTTCTGAGATAATTAACCTGATTAGTCTCATATTACCTAGCCTTATGCCTTCCACTCTCTGATCCACAATTCATTGATGCTTTGATCTCTTACTCTATAAAAGAAAGAGGAAATTTAGCCAAATGGGGCAGCAGGTAAACACTTGGCAGAGAGGACCTGACATATGCTGACAGCCTTGGAGAGTGTCACAAAGTTTAAAAAAAAAAAAAAAAATCTGCCTTTATAATTATACAGACTGGAGTTTCTACCTTAGCCCCGCCCTTTGCTTGATCTCTGGACCTCAGTCTCCTCAGGTGTGAAGTGGGAATGCTAACACTAGATCCTCTGCACCATCAGGTGTTCTCAATTACTTATTCCATATGAGTTGGTTATTTGGGGATTAGTCTGTCTTACACACAGCAAACTAATTACCTATACATTCTTGCCTTCTTGTTTGCTAACAGAACTGCATCATTTGGTGAGGGGAAAAGGTGAACAGCAATGAACAATGTACCGACAGAGGAAAAAAACAAGGCTCATCCTTATTTGTAGCTAGGAATAGCCCGTAAGAGCCACAATGAATTCAGCTGAGGGTTTTCTAGGTCTATTGTTTCCTCATCTTTCTTTCTTTCTCCTCTTCCTCTCCTTTCTCCTGTTAATACTGTACTAATTGGAATGTGCGAGGCTAGAGGTGGAATAGTCAACTTACACTTATGGGCATGAAGGTCCATGCTAAGTGTAATAGAAGAAGTCTGAGTCCTTGGTGAGTTCCCTAATGCATCTGTACCAGCCTTGGACCTCTACTTCTACAGATAGATGCTACGTAACAAAAGTAAGCCTCTATTGCGGCATTTTCCAACCTTTTTAGTCTCATGGGACTTTACATGGGACTTTAACTCAGTTGAAGTTAAAATTATGTTGACCAAAAAAAAAAAAAAAAAAAAAAAAAGAGTAAAAAACAATATACTTACTGTGCTTTGAACTTCCTTCAAAATAATTAATGATCTTTAAAAATTTTCATGGCACACCTGAGATCCTTGCATAGCACACCAGTGTGCCACAGCTCACCAGTTGAAAATCGCTGCTCTTTTGGTTTAAGCCACTCTTATTAGGATTTTGCACTACATACAACAAAACAATCCCTAATCAGACTACTGTTCCTAGAACAGAAGTGCTTCATCCCAGCAGAAGATCACTGACGCTGGCAAGGTCCAGCCTTTCCAGGTCAAGCCTCTTCCTTTTGTAGCTTTCCTCTTTGCTTGGACTCTTCGAACTTTGAGCTACCCTCTGGAGTATTCTGCTGCAAATAGTGATTTGTTGGGTGATTTTTTCAACCTACTGTTTGCCCTAAAATCTTTGCTGCATTTTCTGCTCTGGACTTACTTACCTTCCTGGTTCTGATACTTTTCTTCAGGCACAGTAAAATAGATACATCTCTACTAAGAAAGGTCTCATCCCTGGTCCTCAGAGGTAGGAGTGGAGCATAGAGTGAGTTGCCAGAGCGCAGTTTAAGGAGGCACTCAACTCACAGGTCTTGCATTTTAAGGGGTTGGTTTGTTAGAATAAGTACCTCCTTAAATGCCTCACCAGCCTGGTCCTACTTGCCCTTTCCTCCACAGTCCTCCAGCCTTGTCCCTGCAACAAACTTCCAGGGGTGGATCTGACCTTCCAGTTCAGTACTTTTCAAACTGTGGTTTATAACCACTTTCTTTTCTGAAATCTTATAATGGATATGGTGGGGTTTTTTTTTAATGTTACATGATAGAATAAAAAAAGGCATCCCATGAGGATAAATAGCATTACTTTTATTACAGCTACACATATAAATATGAGGACTATATGTGCATTACTGGGTCACAGTGGATCATAGTGCAAAAGTTTGGGGAAATAAAAGAGTTCTTTTCTCTGCTCCTGGCTTATTTTCCCCTTGACTGAGGCTTCTCACTCTGTACCCACTGCATAAACTATCTACTGAATTTCACCTGAATATTTCGCTTTCATAAACTTATAAATTTAGCATACATTAGCCACAAAGAGCTTACATATGTACTGCATAATGCTTTCCAAAGTGTAAAGTTGTTCTAAATTGTGGATTCCTTTCTAAAGGTATGGGCCAACATAACAGCTTACTTTCATTCTTTATATTATAGAAGATTATCCACCTTCCTAGGACAATTAATATTCCTACATGTATTCCTTTAAAGATGATGACTTGATAATTTTTAGAGCTTGCTATCCCAAAGTAGGTCAAACCTATATTCTTATATTAGGAGCCTTTAGGAACATCTACCTGGTTTTTCAAAATCTGATTTGTGAAAGAGCCTTGCCTCCCTCCACTCGGCAAACTCTTGGGTTTTCTCAGCACACCTAGAAAATATAAAAAACATCTGGGATGCTTAGAAGGTTTCATCATAACAGAAACCTTAATTACTATTATTTCAATTGGTGCTAAAGCCTTTACAAAGGCTTGCCAAAGTTTATGTAATCTATTTCACCTGAGAAGCTAAATACACAAAACCAATAAAAATCTAGGAGTCATCTACTGTAATCCTATGTAGTGTATGAAACAAATGAAATATATGAGCTCTAGTATAAATACCTTAAGATTACAACCAAGAGAAGGAAAAAAAAAAGTATATGTCATTGAAAGAGCAACAAATATATCAAAGAATTCTCTAATAAGCTGATGGAAGATAAAGAATATTATTGCAAGATGAAGTCTAATTGAGCTAATTTGTCATTCTTTCACGTTGGCATACCATAGGTAGTCTTCTCCACACAGGACAGAAAAGATGCAAAAAATTAAGAATATTTTTACATATTCATTGAGAGCATAAGTGTTCCAGGTATAGCAAGAAATTGTTATTTAGGGATTGGATACCATTTTCCCCAAAGGGCTTTGAAAATGGTTTTTACCAAAGGTTCTAGAACAACAGATGCTGGCATGAATGAAGAGAGAAAGGAACACTTATACACTGTTGGTGGGACTGCAAACTAGTACAACCTCTGTGGAAAGTAAGATGGAAATACTTCAAAGAAGTAACAATAGATCTACCATTTGTTCTATCAATCTCACTATTAGGTATTTACTCAAAGGAAAAAATGTCATTCTGTAAAAAGGACACTTGCATTTGAATGTTTATAGCATTCATGGTCACACAGATGTGGAAATAACCCAAGTGCTCTTCAATACACAAGTGAATATATGTTGTAATGTATGCCATAGAGTATTACACAGCCATAAAAAATGTTGAACTAATACTTTTTGTAATAACCTAGATGAAACTGGAAATCATCCTTCTAAGAAAAGCATCATAAAAATGAAAAAACAAACACCACGTGTACTCACTTTTAAATTGGAACTATAAATGATCAACACGTATGTGTCCATAGAATGGTAAAATGCAAGGACGCTCAAGTGGGTTGGAGGGAGAAGGCAGACATGAGTAAATTCACACCTAACAAGTACAATGCACAAACTGTACAAAATGCATGTAACCAAAATGTTTGTACCCCCTAATAAAAATATTCTAAAAAAATTTTAAAGTAATAAAAAAATTTAAAAGAATAAATGCTTGATGAAAGATATGCAAATACAGATACGCTTTTGATTCTTCACATAGCAGGGTACTACAAAACTGTTGAGTCTATTTTTAAAAGTCAAGAATCTAGAAGTATTTCTAAAAGTACCTTTTCCATTCACTTTGAATCATATTGGAACTTAGGAGATTCAGGTTCACATATTTTGCATTCATATAAATTAATCCATTGATGTTATTGTGTAACTGATTGATCAGTAGAAAGTTATTTGCATTTGAAGCCATTTGTAAAATAAGCCTGTTAGCTTTCAAACAAGAAGTTTTCTTTTGCCAACAATGAAACTCTTGAACACAAACACACCATAAATAGACTTTAATTAATTGTTATAAGTGTGATTCCTTTCCTTGTGTTATTTCTATTTTTTGCATTTGTATGTCTTGGCATCCCACCCCGAAAGCAGCATCCGCTGAGACCTGTGGAAACTGGCAGCTATCAACTGAAGAAAAATAGAGTTAGAAGTGAGGATAAAGAAAGACACAAGACGTAGACTATAGAATTAAAAGCGGGAGCTCAGGTGTCCCTTGCCCATGGGATTCCAGCAATGGCCCAGGGTGTTTGCTCCACTCTGATTTTATAGAAGTCTATTTGCCCAGAGGGTAAGATGAGGGAAGGAACAAAGACAACTCCTGTTGTTATTATAATTAACCTTAAGGGTGACCTTCAATAATCTGAAATCTGAACCTTGTATTGGGAGAGCCTCCTGCTTGAGGTCACACACACAGATTTCTAGGGAGGTATTAAGCTCCACTAGTTCTCTGTGGAGTAAAATGCCACCAGTGTTAATCTCCCCTGAAGGACTAGTGGGAGGGAGGCATTTTCCTCCCATCACCACCACAGAGAATTTTCCTCTGCTATAAGGGATATAAACTCTTCTGCCCATATCTCAGGGCTCCAGCTACTCCCTTGGTCTCTGCCCCAGACAAATGCAAATCTCTATAACGTGTGCCTGTTTAATGGGCAGGAAATGCCCCAGAAGATGTATCTTTTCTTAGGACTTGTCATAGCCTGTTCTATGACCATTATTCTCCTAGGAGTGCTCAGACCCAGCAGGGTGTTTGTAAGCTATATCCCCAACAGGCTAGAATTTCAGAAAAGGCAAGAAGCTTACTGACAATGGCTAGCTTAAATGTAAACTAGCTGATGTTTCTTTGTTCTGACTCACTCAGCTTACTTTTTGTTTTTTTCCTCTTTTTCTGGGGGTGCTATACTTTGCCAAGAATGGAGTCATCAGTCCCCATTCTCCCAGCAGTATGTAACTTGTGTTTTAAGGAATAAGGCAGATATTGAAGAATTTATTTTTTCTTACCCTATTATTTCATTCCTTTGTGAGCATAGACAATACAAAAATCAAAATGTTCAGTTGCCTGACATTGGTACAGTGTTTCTCAACCTGTGGGTCATGACCCACAGGAACTGTGTTAAAAGGTCATGGCATTAGGAAGGTTGAGAACCACTGCATTTGTACAACCTGCAAATGAAACTCAACATTTATCCAGCATATTCTAATTGCTTCACACACTAACTGGAAACCTATAGTATTTAAGTGCTTCACAGTGTAAACTTATAGGTGCCTCCTATTGGCCAGAGCTGAGTAAGACACTCACTGCTCCTAGCATCTCAAGGTTCACATTAGTTAATCTACCACCATGTGTGACATATGACACAAAGTGAATATTTTCTTGTTACACTTTCCTGCTTCCAATTGAATACTTAGATACTTCCTCTTGAGAAGCTTGTTCCATTTTCTCCCAAGTTGGATGATTTGCATTGTCTTCAAAATGTTCTTGGGTTGAGACCATGCAAGCCCTAGCAAGAACTGAGTTCTCCAGAATTGTCAGTTAGAAAAAGCAAGTAATTCTGTGCTCATTTTTATGTATGAAATCTCAAATGTCTTTTCTCTAGTTCTCCAGGTTTCAGTTTCCTCCTATGAAGAGGAGGTTGGACTAGGTTTTGCCAACTACCCTTCCAATTCTCATCCTATTGTTCTCTTTAGACAGTTCCTTCAATCACTGGACACTCCACAAGACTATGAAACAAGTTTGCTAGAACCAACCTTTTTAAAAGTCCTTGTCCTACAACATATTGTCATCCTCCCACAGGCAATAGAAATTCTTTACTGGTCATGAAAGAATTAATGTATCCTCCTCCTTATTTTCAGCAATCCACATCATCTCTCATGACATTTGGCCTATAAAAGCTCTCCAAAGATTCCCAGGGAAAATTGCCAATTTGTGCAGAGACTATGCAAAAGGCTTAAACTCATTAGCCTCTATGTCTATTTTCTCATATATATGCATGTCTATATGTACTTATGCCTGTATGTGCATATGCGTACGTAATTTATTATATGCCAAGTACCAGGACTATGTTAAATGTACTGTGTTTATTTTCACATACAATCTTCCTAACAAACCCATAAGACAAATATTGGTCCAGTTTTCCAGATAAAAAATGGAGGTTTACAAATGGATCCTTATTTACCCAAAGTCAACAGTGAGAAAATGACAGAGCCAAAGTTGAAAGTCTGGTTTATTTTTATTTGATCCTGCAATGCCATTACTAGGTGGTATTTACTTAGTAAAATTATTTTACAAAATTATTTTACCACAGGACATTTGCACCACAATGTTTACTGCAGCTCAATTCACAATTGCCAAGACATGGAAGCAACCCAAATGCCCATCAACCCACAAATGGATTAACAGACTGGCATATGTATATCATGGAGTACTATTCAGACACAAGAAAAGATGGAAACTTTATATCTTTAGTGTTTACCTAAAGTTGAAGCACATTCTTCTTAGTAAAGTATCTCGAGAATCGGGAAAAAAGTATCTAATGTACTCAATACTAATATAAAACCAATATATAAACAGTTGTTACTACATGCCCCACATGGAAGAAAAAAGCACTAGTATATTCTAGCAAGGGAGAGGAGAAGGGAGAGAAGGGGAAAGGAGGAGAGAGGGGGAAGAAGGAGGAGAGAGGGGAAGGGAGGAGGAGAGAAAGAGAAGGAGAAGGAGAGAGGGGAAGGGAGGAGGGGAGAGAGGGAAGGAGGAGGAGAGA
>CAUYPK010026939.1:0-28519 GCA_963574355.1 Loris lydekkerianus
GCCCTTGATCCACGAATGGATTAATAAATTGTGGTATATGTACCATGGAATATTATGCAGCCTTAAAGAAAGATGGAGACTTTACCTCTTTCATGTTTCCATGGATGGAGCTGGAATATATTCTTCTTAGTAACGTATCTCAAGAACAGAAGAAAAAGTATCCAATGTACTCAGCCCTACAATGAAACTAATTTATGGCTTTCACATGAAAGCTATAACCCAGTTATAACCTAAGAATATGGGGAAAGTTGACAGAGAGGGGAGGGTGGGCGGAGGGAGGGTGATTGGTGGGATTTCACCTGTGGTACATCTTAGAAGGGTACATGTGAAAGTTTGTAAATGTAGAATATAATTGTCTTAAGACAATAGCTAAGAAAATGCCAGGAAGGCTTTATTAACCAGTGTGATGAAAATGTGTCAAACGGTCTATAAAACCAGTGTATGGTGCCCCATGATTGCATTAATCTAAACAGCTATGATTTAATAATAATAATAATAATAAAGAAACAAGCAACTTGTCTAAAATCATGTGGCTGGAAGTGCTGGAGCAGAGATTCAAACATCAACTTACCTCTTCTCTACTATGCTATCTGCCTCCCAATTGCCATCAACATGTCCTTTATCTTAACTTTTACAGACTAGCTACATATCCCTGATTTCTTTAGACTTTCCTCCTCACAGGATGTGTCCTTCAGAACTTTGATGTTGGTCATTTTTTGAACATGCTCCAGTTTGTTAATGTCTCTCTCAAAATGCACCATAAGACGGGAAAATGCACCATAGCTCGTGGCTGGACCATCTCACCTGCCTTCAATTCTGGATGAGCCATTTGCCTTTTCAAGATGGCTTCCCTAGTGCTATGGTCTTTCTGTCTCCTGTTTTGCCTGGGCTAATCTTGGTATAGCTACAACCCAGGTCTTTTTTATAGGCACTAATCTAAGTCAGAATTAATCTATTCTTTATTTATACCATTGATTCTAATAAGTCTCTTTATTGTTTATTGGTTTTGAGAGAGTATTTCAATTCGTTACATGGTTGCCTCTCTGGCTTTAAGCTATCTGAAAATTCTTAAAGTAGGTCTTTAATGTTATGATACAAGTCTCTGATAAGAATGTAGAATGTGACAGGACCAAGGGCAGAGCCTTGAGACATTTCATTACAGAACTCCCAAGGGGTGGCAATTAATCAATTAATTAAGGTTCTTTAGGTATAGTTTCTACCCAGCTGTGATTCCAATGAGCTATTTTTAAACCCACATTTCTCCACTCCCTTCACAGTTTATATAATAAAAGCCTTTGAAGAACATCTATTAAAATTTGTCCAAAATATCCTTTTTATAAGTGTGTTCTGTGGAACACTTCTTTAGAGGGATAATGTTAAATAGGTTTCTTTGGTGCAGGACTTCTCAGAACCTTTAATGTGCTAACGTGCCATGTGAATCTCCATGAGAAATGTAGTAGCACACTGGGTTTCTCAAAGTTGAGGTGGATGCTTTAATTTTGTTTGTATGTTTGTTTAGCTTAAGTGGGATTTGTCCTCTGAGATTTACTCATTTGTAGTATTCCCTTGATCTCTCAATTTGATAACTCTGTGAAAAAAAGACACATGCCCGGCTTGTTCTTAGTGAACCTCTGCTAGTGCCCAGGGATCAACGCTTTCTTCTGTAAGGATGGTCACAGACCACCATGTAATAATCTGCTTTAGAATTTTACCACTGATTAATAGCAAGTTTGTTGGTCTGCAGTTTTCAAAATCTGTCTCTTCCCTTCCTGATGCAATGCTTTCTTGTTTCTCAGGGTTTAAGCCACAACAACTTGAAATTCATCACCATGATATTTATTGCACCAGAAGCATGACATTTACTGCACCAGGAGACTTGATGTTTTTGACAGTTAGGTGCTATCTTGGGCTTCAGTTCTCTTCTACCCATGTATGCTCTGCGTTTTCTAAGTTGATTAACATTCTCTTGATGGAAAACATGTAAATGGAATCTAAACAATTCAAGTTCATGGTCAAAGCAGATTCCTATCTGATCCTCTCTCAGACTTTCAGGATACTCATAAAAGGAGATAGATGCTATGGGGGTGGGGGAGTGAGAAGCTATTATAGTCTGGATGTGGAGTCTTCCCACAGACTTGCTGTTCTGAGCGAGAATGAAATGATGAGGCTGGGTTTCCTAGCAGCATAGCAGGGGACAGGAGTGATAAAGAAGACCCTGGTGAATATTCAAGAAAAAGAAACAGGCCACAAGTGCTAGGGACAGAGGCGAGGAAGAAAGCTATTGGGAGGTACAGGGGCAGGCCAGATGTAAGAGCTATGACACAATCACAGGAGGATCTTGCAGCGCAGAAGACAAGATCAGATTGAACTCTTTCCAAACAGAGGACACCCATTCTTCTGTTTTTCCCTTCTTGTCCTATATGTGGATTTTGTAAGCCCCACCCACTTTCTTTCAAAAAATTGTCTTTAGGACTTTCTAAATACCTCAGATTAGCCTTGGGTTGGCTACTCCTGATACTCTACTTTTAGTGGGTTCTTGCCGCTCTTTTTGTAAGTGTGCTTGTCTGTGCGCATTCTATTTTTGTATAAGCCCTTAAATTTCTAAACTGTTAGTGATAGAAGGCCTCAGAGAGTAGAGCTGGGTTCTGAACATGAGACATGTGCAGTGTTGGAGAAGACAAACAGAAGTTTGGTAGAAAGGAGAAATTCCCCTAAATGCATGGTTGCCTCAGAGCCTGTGCAAGTGACATGCGGTTCATCTTCTTTGCTAGCTCATGAGTAGATGTGGTGTACAAGGGTGAGAACCCAAGGAGTAGGGATCCTGAACCCTGGCTCTGGTATAGCCACTGTATTACCCTGGCCACCTCATTCACTACTCTGGGCCTCAGGGTCTGTGCAATGGAGGGTTCCACCATAGGCTGACCCTGAGTCTTGTCCTCAAAACTTCTTCTCCATTGCTCCTTCTCTCCTGTGTGTGCATACGTGTGCGTGTGTGTGTGTGCATGTGTGTATGTGTGCATGTGTGCATGTATGTGTGTGTGCACGTGTGTGCATGTGTCTGTGTGTGTGTGTGTGTGTGTATGCACTATAGGATGACAACTGTGCCAGGCAAGATTTCTTGCCATCCAGGCCACAACCACAACGAATCAGAAGTTGCACTGCAGATACAGCATCAGGAGAAACTCCCTTTGGATGGAGAAAAGGGTGAAAATGTGCTGTTCTGTTTCATTTCCTCTGCACCTTTTAATACAGCCCAGTCTTCTGGCTCCCAACAGCAGAAGAGATCAGTAGGCAGATTAGGGGATTGTAATCTTGCAGAATGCCTCTCCCTGCAGCCCAGTGAGTGATTCATGTTTGGCTCAGTTAGCTCTAGAGAAAAGTCGGATTAATATAGACATTTGCTTGAAAAAGGAGGTGGTTGCTCATGGGGGTGGCTTTCTTGAAGAAATACGTTTTCAGAAAACAAACGTATTTTGTTCAAGGGTAAAACATTCTACTCAATGGTCCAACATTGTCTGTCTGGAAAGCTTGCAGTGAGCGGATGTGAGAGGGAAGAACATTTGTGTTCAAAAGCAAAAATAGTTCCCCAAACCAAACTTGTCACAGCAGGATAGAGTTAGTAGGATGAAAGATAATTAGTTCAGTTTGGGGCAAACCACCGGTGGAAGTGCCTTTTCTTTAGGATTCTTTTCTCATTAAAGCAGTAAACTGGCCTCGCAAGATCCAGAAGGAAGAAATTCTTCCATGGATGCAGAGCAGATGCAGCGGCTTGTAGCCCAGACCCTAGGGCCTCAGCAAAGCTCCAGAAATCCCGACAAACACTACTGTCCCCATCTGAAAACCAGAGGGACTGGAGGTTCCTTCAGGAAGGAAGCAGCTCTCGCGTGGGAGCAGGAATTCCCCTGTAAACTCTTCGATGCTCTGAAGCAGATCCAGCCAGCTCCATATGGGGAAAGAGCCACAGAACCGAAACTGGGGGGCCCGCTACGGCTACAGCTACAGGATGCTTTCGCTTTTGCGGCCCAGAAATTCACCCACTTACAATACTTCCTATTAGCAAGTGGTTCTGGGGAGGAGGTGACAAATCTGTAGAAAGGCCAAAGGGAAGGACAGGGGCCAGTGACTTTACCTCTTTCCTTTTGAGGTGGACCTGCTGTGAATCCCCTGGATGGATTAGGTTGGCGTGGGCAGAGATGGATACCAAGGCCCCAGAGGAAGACTCACAGTGAGAAAAAGGAACCCGTGGTTGGAGTACGGGGCTCCACTCAAAGGCTGTTCTGGAGCAGACCATGTTTGAGACTTGACCCTCCAACCTCCCTGCCACAGTTCTATGCTTTGGGAATGACTTTCTGGGCATGGTGCCACTGAGCTGCCAAGCTGGGACTCTAGCACTATGGAAGGGGACTGGCAGGAAGTGTCATGGCAGAGTAGAAAACTGTCCAGTGCCCTGTGTGGAGCCTGTGGCACAGTGTCTGCATCCTGGCACTCTGAGGTTGGTGGGACTGAACCACTCTCTACCCCCTGGAGCGGGGAATAAATCTCTAGGGTCAAGAGAATTTGGGTGGGGTGGAAGAAGGCCGGCAGAGGGGAAATGCTGCGGTTCCTGCTGAGAATGGCTTCATCTGTACTTACAGCCACGCTCCATCGCTTGTATCACTAATGCCCGATGATCTGAGGAAGAAGATGTAATGCACTTGAATAATCCTGAGACCATTCCCCACACCTAGTCTTCCTTGAAACTAGTCCCTCGTACCAAAATGTTAGGAACCACGGGATTATGGCATCTGAGGATCTGAGTGGTACATTAGAAAAATATGAGCTACGGCTTACTTGAACTTACCAGTGGGTATTACCCTGGTTATATCAGAGGCAGGTTTACTGTGCTGCTGGAGTCCCTTCCCTCAATGGGGCCACATGATATTTATTTTTTGTGAAATTACATAAGTAAGAGCTTTTAAAAATATTTTTATTAGAAAGCATCTCTATAATTGTGAATCCCAAATAGAGGCCCATGAAACCCAAAGCTTTGAGTTATACTCATGAACTGGTATCCAAGGGAGAAAAATCACAGACTTCTTTAAGATCAGCAGTATCAAAGCAGGTGCTGGGGGGAGGAGGAGTTCAGCACCTGCCCCAGCCCACTGTTGGCAATTTGAAAGCAATCCTCTATCATTACCTTCAAAGAACAATGGTCTAAGAAACTAGGAAATAGGTATTTTCTGGTTGATACTCCAAAAGAGCAGCTATCAATTTCTACTGTTGGTGGAAGTCTAGCAGGAAAAAGCAGAGAAGTTCTCCCAAAAGCCTGGTGTGGGCCCTGTGGACACAGTTGAATGTGCCAGTGGCAGTGGCAGTGACAGGACATAATTGCCTGGTGCAGGCCTAGGCCGGAGGACCCTGTATAGAATTTCTGCATAGTTAGAGGGAGTGGGAATAACCTAGACCAGAAGTGCCACACCCTGGAAGGGCTGGTCTTTGGCCTCTATCCTACAGCCTTGCTCAGAGCATTCACTGAACCCTGGCTGTGGCTCCATGACAGGGACAGACAGCTTGGGGAGCCTGTGGTCCAGGTGAGGAGATCCACCATAGAACCTCTATCAAAGAGGCAAATATCAGTGCGAGAGAACACTCCATGTCTGCGCAGGAGTAGGGGCGCTTCCCAGGGCATAGAGCATCTGAGATCTGAAGCACGAGGGGAGCTTGCCAGGCAGAAGGCCAGGAGTCTGGATGTGGGGTGCACTTGGTGGGCTGTGGGGGAGGGCCAGCGGCTCCCTAGTGTGAGTTCAAGGAGGAAGCACGAGGAGGTGTGGGGATCAGCAGGAGCTGACACTGGACACAGGGTGCTGTGGCAGATCCTGATGGGCCCTTGAGATGCTGAGGAATTGGGGCTTCATCTTGCACTTAGATACCCCCACTCCTTGGGTATCTAACCCGGTGCTTCCCTCTGCAGGGTCTCTCCAATCTGTCCTCTCCTCTCCATCCTCACTCGCACCTGATCACTTCTTCACGGTTCCCTGCCTCCAAAGAGGCAGTCAGCACAACAATGATAAAAGTGCGTGTTTATCAAGTACTTACTGTTGCCAGATACTGTTGTGATGCTCTTACACCTGCTTTTAAAAGAATGCATTTATTATGCCTTAACAACTTTATGAGGTAGGTATTATCATTCCCCTCTGACAGAGGAGGAAACTGAAGCACAGAGATGAAATAACTTTCCCAAAGTCGTACGGCTTATAAGTGGTGGGGGTAGGATTTGTACCGGAAGTCTGGTGTATGAGCCAGAGTTCTTATTCTGTTGCCTCCTAGGGAGAGGAATCAAGATTTGCTTTCTGGGATGAGAAAAGTGCTTCCTAAAGCACTTAGCTTCCTCAAACCTCTCAATTCGCTATCTGTAAAATGGGGAAGACCTAGTGAGGATTTTGGGAGGAAGAAATCAGATAATACATGAAAAGCGCCAAGCCTGGTACCTGGCACACAGCCTTAGGAAGGATTACCTTTTAATATTGATTATTTTGCCAAGTTCACCGGCCAGTCATATTAACAACTCGAAAGCAGAAGGGTGATCTCAATACACTAAATATTAAAATTTATTTGGAAACCTTAATATTCATTTTCCCTGTCTCCCAACCTGAGCAGCTGAACATTTTCCTAAACAAGATACAATTGTTTGCAATTACATTTAAAAATCAACAGCTGAAATGGACAAATGGGGATTGGTGAGGCATTGACTCTCACCTGTGATGCATACTTGGTTGCTATGATTGGGCCTAGCACACCATTTTGGGTGAGATTTCACGATGCTGATCAGCTCGGAAACAGGGCACTAGAAGTTGTGTTTATACCATTGTTCCAAACTTCAAAGGCAATTCTGCTGCTCACAGCAATGTTGCCTGAAAAACTCGGTGACAATACAAGATAATTTACACGCTGACAATCCCATTTTGGACCAGAACTCTAATACTGTCATTTCCTTTTAACAGTTTAACTTCAAAACCTAACTCCAAACACAAGGCTGTTGTATACATTTTCTATGGATATCACTGGTGAGCTTATCTGCTTTCTGTGGAAATTTCTTAGATGTACATAAACAGAAACTATTTGGCAGAGACGCAATGTTGAGGAAGGAACCTGCACCTGAGGTTCCTGGGGTGACCCACCTGGACATTTTTGAGAAGTCTAATGGCCTGTCCTTCATGCCCACGGGTGGTCTGATTAGCCACACACTTGAGCTGAGCTTGGCATTTTGTGACTCAAATGTGGTCTAGAGAAAATAACAGGAAGGCACAAGGTGAGGGTGAGTGAACAGGGGTTTCTGAGCCTGTCTCCCCCGGTGGACGTGCTGGTGCTATCGGGCGTTCTGCTGTCACACACCCTGCTCCGCTGTCAGGAGACTGCTGACCACACCAAGGAAAGCAGTTAATACGCGCCTGGCAGACTCGGGCTATTATAACATAGCTTGGGAACTTTGGGGGGCTGGATGTTTTTTCAGCTTTCACCCATCATTTTCAACTGGGACGAGGTGGGTTTTCAGGGGAAAAGTGCTGAATACCAGCACAGCAGTAGCAGGCATTGGCTTCTGTGGTCTGAGAACTGCAGCAGGAATTCATGTGGTAACTAGAGGCTTCCTCCCACCTCGGCAGAGCCAGGGCTGCTGCTGCCCACCTTGTGAAATCCAAGCCAGGAGCTGACCCACAGCTGGAATGAGAACTCAAACCCACACCGCCTTGCTGTCTTCAGGACAGCTTTGTGGCTGTGTTGACTGCTGTGGCAGCGAGCAGAAGTCTGTTCTCAGTTACTGAGCAGAATCTTGATAAAAGAAATGGAAGAGAATTTCAGAACTCTTACAGGGAAAGCTCCTCCTAGAAAGTTAAAATTGGGGGTTTGATAAGCGAGAACACTGGGGGCGTTTTGGGGGTGGATTAACACCAGATCGCCAGGCTGGTGAGTTATGGGAATGTCACTGCCCCTTACCACCTGTCCCCCTCTGTGAAGAGTGGCATTTCAAAGCGTTTGGCCAGTGAGTCATTAAACAAATGCTATTTTTTCATTTTGGAAAAACACTGTATCTAAACAGGACATTTGCTATTATCTGTTCTCCTGGAAATATGGTGGTGGAGGGGAGGACCCAGCCCCTTAGAAATTAAAGCCATATGCACACCATATTAAAAAAAAATAACCCACCCAGGCCATTACATTATTGCTGACCATAGGAATTCAGTATTTATAATTTACATTCTTTCCCATACTTTGCTGCTTTTCAGAAGTGAAAAGTAGAGTTTATGGCCTCACCAGATTGTAAACCACATTCTTGAGCGGAGTGGGGGCTGCTTTAGGGGGAGAGAAATTACCTTCTGACAGTTTGCAGAATGCGTCAGAACCTCATGAAAAGGATCCGCACAGAGATACGGGAACTCAGCTTCAAGGGGTGTCACCTTGGCTTGTTTCAGGCCATAGAAATGAAGGGATGTCAAATGGAACCTGTCTACTCACACCACACTGAAGGTGGACACCAGTTATGCTTCTCATTGAGCTCACAACCAGCCAATCACACCTGGAGCAACATTTGGAGAGTGGCTTGGAGGTTTGGCCATCTCTAATAAAACGAGCACCTGAGACCTGAGTTTCCTTCCAAAGAGGAGGGGGAGGCAGAGATGCGGGATGCCACCAGGAAGCCAGCTCCTTGCCATTCATTTGCCAGCTACTGAGGTTGGCTGTGGGGATTCATGGGTCTGTGGGCTGTGATGGGAATAAGACTTCTGCTAAAGTCAAGGAGGCAGCGGCAGACAGATTCTCAGGCTCTGCAGTGATCTGACGGCCCCTACTGGCTGTGTGCTGTGTGTGCAAGCTCTGTGCAATACATCTCAGCCACGAGGGTTCAGGGATCAGAGGGAGCGGATGCTGAGAGCCTCAAACAGGTGTGCTTGGGAGGTTCCAGTCCTCCCAGGGCTTGTCTGGAAGACTGGTTAGCAGTGTCTGGCCCTAGGGAATTCTTGTGCCCTGCTTTTGGTCTGAGTGCCATACAATCTAGGAGAAGGTGGAGGATCCTAAACATTGTGGGAGCTGGAGAGCTTTCCTAGTCCTTTCCAGGTTGCACCCGTAAAACACCTTATCAGCTCAAGATGCACACAGTTGGGCTGATGAGAACAAGCCAAACAGCACTTCGTCAGGCGAGTGGGGAGAGTCAAGGTTACAGTCCAGATTTCCAGCATGCGTTGTTATGTAAACCCTGCCTGCAACATGACTCTGTAGGGAAGGCCATTGTGTGTATACATCAGGCATGAAAATGCAGTATTTTGGTTTTTTAGTCACACGTTACATTTTTTTTTTCCTTTTAAACGAAACAAATTGTATTTCCTATGGTTTGTAAAGCCCCAAGACTCCTCTTTTCTACAGCATCTGGAAAGGGGGACAGGCTTTAGCTAGTAGCTTCGGTATCTGAGGCCTGCAATGGCTGCCGAGTGGCAGGAAGTCAGCGGCAGTGAGCAAACCTTTCTGCCATCACAGGGCATTATGGGTGCCCACAGTTTGTAGACCCTTAGCACTGTGATGTCTTCCAAATTTTCCAATAACAAAGAAAAAACAACAATTAACATTTGGGCACAAGAAGTTCAAACTACAGCCCAATCAGTTAAAGAGACTGGGTGGTTAGTTGCATTAGCTGTGAAAGCAAAACCCTTGGGAATATTGTATTTGCTGAATAAGGTTACTGTCCTCACTGGGTTTATGAGAGGGGGTGGATTTACCAACACCTTTCTCATCTCTGTTCTAAGAGGACAATAATGCTGAGGACTTGCGGGTACCTTTTGCTAGGACTGCAGGCAGGAAGCTTGTCTGTCACCCACCACTCTCAGCCAGCAAAGTGTGTGAACTTCGAGACCAGTTTTCAACAAGAGTATCACTAGTGTCAGAATATTGTGAGGTATAAACTAAGCTTAGTCACGTTAGGCCTGGGACCTGTTGCAAACCCACGAATAGTGTTAGACCATGACAATATCTTCTCAAAATTCCACCCAAAAAGTTGTAAGAAAGGAGTATCAGAGAAGTAAAAGTCACAGATGAACATTCTGAAATGAACTAAAGGCACATTTTGTAGTGAGTGTTGGAGACAAGATTTTTACAATTTGGCATTCCTACAAACTAAACAAGATTCATATCCAAATATTTTTCCCCTTCTTTGCTAGACATCAATAAATAATTCCTTTAAATTCATGAAAGACAGCAAAGTAAAAAAGCCATGTTTATTTAAAGCATTAAATTTTTTTTTTTGAGACAGTCTCACTCTGTGGCCCTGGGTAGAGTGCTATGGCATTACAGCAACCTCCAATTTTTGGGCTTAAGTGATCCTCTTGCCTCAGCCTCTCCAATAGCTGGGACTACAGGCCTCTACCACAATACCTGGTTAGTTTTCTATTTTTAGTACATTTAGGGTCTTGCTCTGGCTCAGGCTGGTCTTGAACTCCTGAGCTCAGGTGATCCACCCACCTCAGCCTCCCAGAGTGCTAGGTTTACAGGTATGAGTCACCATGCACGGACCTGCAAAGTTTAATTTTAAAAACGTTGTAAGCTACATCTGAGGTAGACCTACCATTAGGTTTAAATGGTAACGTGGGGTAATGTGACTGTTTGGGTTAGCAACAAGTCTGCAGCCCATCCATCTCAGCCATTACCAATACTGACTCTTGCAAAGAACCTATCCCTGATATAATCCTGGGGATGTCCACACGCACACAGAGCAAAGAGGTGACCTGTGTAGGGGCACACTGCTGCTCTCCTTACATCTGGAATTCAAGCATACAAACAGGAAGAGTGTAGTGAGCACCGCATAGACTACCAGTGAGATTTCTAGCTGTCATAACAAGAACCATTTAAACGCCACCCACCGGCTCGGCGCCTGTGACTCACGTGGCTAAGGCCCCAGCCACATACACCTGAGCTAGCAGGTCCGAATCCAGCCCGGGACCAGCCAAACAATGATGGCTATAACCAAAAAATAGCCGGGCATTGTGGCAGGTGCCTGTAGTCCCAGCTACTTGGGAGGCAGAGGCAGGAGAATTGCTTGAGCCCAGGAGTTGGAGGTTGCTGTGAGCTGTGATGCCACAGCACACTACCCAGGGTGACAGCTTGAGGCTCTGTCTCAAAACAAATAAATAAATAAACAACCACCATCCATCTGGTAAACACTGTGGTGGGCCCAAGAATTCCCCAGCAGTCAGAGAGTAGCGCAAAAAGCCTGGAGGTGAAATCCCCTCAGCTCACTCCAGTCTGAGTCTTTTAATGGTTACATTTTTTTCCCCCACCCTGTGTTCAGCTCCCCATTCTGTGTCCAACCTCCTCCATTCTCAGTGACTCTGTAAGGGCTCTCTACGTGCACTGTTCTACCCAAGCATTCCAGAAGCCCAATTCCCAAGGGCGACCTTGACAAAAAGAGATATCACGTTGGAATGCTACATGAAGCTTTAGGGAAGACCAATAGCTCTGAAGTTGATGTATTTGGTAATGGATTTTATTTTATTTTATTTCTCCTGGGTGAGTACCGTACAGTAGAAGCAGTCCTAGTGAAAATAAGACTGGCATTTACAGGATGTCATGTATCATCAAAATGCTTAATGGGTCATGGAACACCCGAGCATTGCCCTGGGAACAATTTGGCCAGGGCTTCTACTGATGGTGAAAACAGACACAAGAAAAGCAGGAAGAGGCCCTGTGCAGACCATGAATGATAAAAAGGGAAAAGAACTTAACACTCAATACAATGCTGCTTATGGAGAAAAATACATAAAACATTCTCTGTACTTTATGCCAAAACAGCGATGTCATTTTTAGGAGGGCGGTTTGCAAATACAAAACATGAAATAATTTACAATCACATCATTTCAGATATTGGATGATGATTCTGAACATGGATTTTCTTTCCATCAATGTGAGGTCGATTTCCATAGAAACGGGTGGAAAAAGCAGGCCAAACCCAGCAGTATGGCTTCCAAAAGGAATGGCAGCTGCAGTTCTGGCCAGCCATGGAAAGCTCTGGTTTTGTAACCACTACACTCAGAAGCTCTCACTGAAAGGGGAAAAAGAAAATTTAAACTCAAAGAAAGGGCATAGAAAATATCTGAGGACTTTCCTGGCTGTTTCCTACAAAGCCATGGAGGAAAAACTGTCTCATGTACACTTTGCTCTTGGTATGTGCCATAGTGAAGTTCACCACATGCTAAACAGCTACCTCTTTGGGGTGGGCCTTGGAGAAAGGATATGTGCTTCACCAGCTGGGCTGAGCTATCAGAGGAGTATCAAAGGACCAGTTCCCAGCTTTCCCCCCCAAAATGAACCTTGGAACACTCAAGAGATATGACACAGGCAGGAGAAGGAGAGATGATATATTAAGCAGTCCTCAGCCTTTTGGGGCAGGAACAGACTTCATGAAAAACAATTTTTCCAGGGATAGGAGTAAGTAGGGGGTGATCTGACAGGAGGTGGAGCTCACATGGTGATGTGAATGATGGGGGGCAGCTATAAATACAGTTGAAGCTTTGCTTGCTGGACCACCACTTGCCTCCTGCTGTATAAGTCCATGGCCTGGAGACTGGGGATCATACTCGGTGCTCAGAAAAGCAAATGCAAAATGACACAAAACACACTTACCTACCTGCAAAGTAAAATCATGTTGAAATTGCACTTACGCTTTAAAAAGGGCTCTTTGATGGGGCATAAAAGTGCAGGCAGGTTGACTGAGCAGGTATTTCTTCAGCTCTCTTCTATACTTTTATGGGAAGGAGGCAGATGCTGGCTGGATGGCAAGTGAGAGCTCAGAGCTGTGGCCCATCACCAACCAGCTGAGCCACTGCTAGCCCCTTCTCCATTCCACACATCTACCTGGAGCAGTCTATGGGTGGCTCCAAACCAGTAAGTCCAGAGCCTAGAGTGCGGATGTGACCCCAGCCATGCATCATTCATTTAACCCCTTCACCTCACGTTCTTTTGTAGAAAAAGAAACACACAGCACTTCTCTGTCTAAAGATTTCTTTAAAGGGAGAAAAGACATCAAAATCTTATAATCTGTGAAATGGGGGAATAAAAAGGATTGCTTTCAGTGAGGTGATATTTGAAAGCTAATCAACTGGGTAACTGGCCTCTTGTTAGAGAAAAAAAATTTCCAACTTGGTAACCACTACCACAGGAGCAAACAGTGACTCTGTTCATTTCCTACTGATCTCTTGGGAAGGCTAAGGAGTAGCACAAACATGTCTGTAAGCCTTTCACAATTCACATTTTCCTTTTTCTTCTCATTATATAGAAACACACACATATGTATATTCTTCAGTCACATGAAAAATACAGTGATTGCTTATAAACAATGGAAAAGACCACAAGATGCAAAGAAATGAGCACTTTGTGGAGACAGAACGTTGATGGGCTTTAACATGAACCATTTTATTTAAAACAGGGATCCATCAGAGGCGGTGAATTATCAGGGTATATGTTCTAAGCATGGCACAGATGAAGGGTAATACTCACCAGCACCTCACATGGGACTAAGAGACAATGTCGCCACACACCACAGAAGGAAAACAAATCAAATGTAAAAGGCACCTGGCTGGGGGCGTTCACGGCCTCTCTTGACAGGTTCGCTTTTGTGCACTGGGCTAAGTGGACAAATGGCATTTGGAAGGAGACAAGAAAGGTTCCAATCTGAAGCAAGGTTCCTATGTGGGCAGTTCCCTTTCCTTAGGCTGGTGCACCCCCGCAGTGCGGTGATGCTCTCCAAAAGGGGACTGAGGTTACTAAACAGGATCACAAGAGCTCTCCCCCCTTTTTTTCTCTAGAAGGGAGGGGACCCCTCCCCCAATTTCAATTTCAGCACTGGCGTCTGAAGGCTTTTAAGTATCCTAACTTAACAACAAGTAACAACAACAAAAAAATAAAAGTGGGGCGGCGCCTATGGCTCAGTGAGTGGGGTGTCGGCCCCATATACTGAGAGTGGAGGGTTCAGGCCCAGCCCCGGCCAAACTGCAACAAATATTGGTTAACCTGCAACAACAACAAAAAAAGTGGCCTGAACTCAAACAGATCAATCAGATGGGAAGGAAGATTCATAAAAATAAAAACTGGTGACCAGTCCATTAACCATTGGTTAATGCCTTGTCCACATGGCGATGTTTACTTTGTATCCACAGTACACCCAAGCACAGAGCTGCCCTTGGCAGCGGTGACTGCCTCTTCCTTCCAACACACTGTACTGCTACCGGTGACTGCATGCCAAATGCTGAAGTTAGAAGAGACCCCAATTGGCAAAAGGAGCCCAGGCCGAGAGCTGCCTGTGTGGCCAGGTCTGTGGGAAACAAGACTTACACTCTCAAATAATGACCCCGAAAGTTCCCTCTCCTCTTCCTGTTTGCTCTGTACATTTTGACCTCCTAACTGGGAGGTCCAAATGAGTTCCGTTTCCCTCTCAGTTCTAGGCACTCTCTGGAACATCTTTGATTAACCACGGTCTTTCATTTCTTTCCAACTCCATTGGTGACTTTTGACTTGGAATGTCGATTCCTTCTTCTGGAAGAATGGCTTTCATTGTTGCCTGAATGCTTGGGTGGGCTGTCTTCAGAACCTGGCCAAAGGAATCACAACACACACAACGCACCGTCACCGTGGGTCCCGGGGGGCTGCAGGCCCCCCTTTCTGGAGGGCCCTGGGCCTGCACTGAGAACCGGCTCGTCCCTAGCCCTCGAGCGCCACCTAGTGGCCAGTTAATGAATTAAGGGAAACCCAGTGCCAACCTCAGGGGGCCTGACAGCAGCAGTCCCACAAAGTCTGGGTGGTTCCAAGAAATGTGTGCACTTGCTCTGTGTAGGGTAGACTAGATCATGGCAATGAGCATCACAAGTGAGAGTGAGCGTGAAACCAAAACATAAACGATAAACAATTAAAACCACACAGGTGTCGACCTTGCAACTGAGGGATGCATTACCTACATCTCTATACCTTGATTTGCTACATACCAGTTTCCAAACCCTATGCTGGAAAGGATTCTTGCCATCATAAAATGAAAGATACGACATGCCTTGTTAAAAATCAGGCCACTGCTGCCCATGACAGCCCTGACCACACAGTAGCACAAGGCTGGCTCTGCCCTCACTTGGAGCCTGTGATCAGCCCCTGGCTGGCCCAGTGGAGGAGCCAAGGGGTTCTCTGCTTCAGGGTTCTGATCTCCACCTTAGATACCCATTAAAAAAAAATTTCCCAGAGTTTTTGTCTCCGTTGTAAGAGGAATTTAGCTTAGATCAAAAGATTCTTTCCCAACTCTGTAGACTTAGTTCTAGTTTTTACTATCTTTCTATTCTTTCTAATAATTTTATCTCTACAATTACTTACTTCTTTTCGATAGAGAGCCTGGAAGTACCAAGACCAATTGGGAAGGGCATGGTTCTGAATAAGGTAAGTCTGGGGAACCCTCTGCTCACTTTTATCAGAATTCTACAATGGGTCATGAATTGACTCCTTCATTCAGGAGAAACTATCCCCAAAAGGGTGACCAGCAACTCAGGGAGTGTGCCCTAGTGTTTTCCTCAGAGGGAACTTTAACAAGCGTGACCCCAAAAGAACCCAGGAGAACCACTGCAATGGACTGCTTCTTCTCCATTGGCCCATCTCGAGCTAACTTCAGTCTCTAGCATTCACAATTTCATCTCCTTGGCCAAGCTCCCCATCAGCTCAGCTCATAAGAACTGTCAAGGAATTATAGTCCAATAAAGTCTCCTCAGTGTCTTGATTCCACAAGTCTTATTCTTTAAAAATAAGCAAATCTTTCCAGAATACTCCTTAGATGGAAGCCAATGCAGGATCCTGAACCATACTACTGAAATCTCCCTTACACTGCTCTGCCTCTTGAACAAATGTGATTACACCAATCTACCTCTCTTGAAAGGCATTTCCTCCAGATACACACTTCTGTCTAACCCTTTTCACTCATGACAAAAGCTAAGAGGAAGAACATTTCCATCAGTGTGCTTGAGACAGTGCAGGCCTCCATAGGTCCTGAGCTACATGAATCCTCTTGTTACAAAGCATGTTTCTCAGGCAGATTCTATGAGCACTTGGGTTTCTTAATGAGTGACAGGAGATAATTGGATGAGACCCTCCCAGGCATACCTGATTAACACTCAGAGGATTCTAAATCTCAAGGACCCAGTAAAGTTTGAAACAACAAACAAGAAAAAGATACCTTTTGTACCTTTCCTGTGATGCCAGGAGATATCTGGACTGTAGGTGCCATCTTCACACTCAGAATAGGTCTAGGGAGAGAGACAGGCGTAGTGACAGCATTTCATGTACTCTCTGGGAGGAGCAGCAGGGCAAAAAGTGAACATGTTCTGTCCCTGCCTCTCCCAGGCTTGGATGGCTACTTGCAAATGACAAAACCTCCTCATTTGGCTCGGTGCCTGTAGCTCAGTGGCTAGGGTGCCAAGCACATACAATGGAGCTGGCGGGTTCGAATCCAGACGGGGCCTGCCAAACAACAATGACAGCTACAAAAAAAAAAAAAAAAAAAAAAAATAGCTGGGCATTGTGGCCAGTTATTTGGGAGGCTGAGCCAAGACAATCACTTAAGCCCAAGAGTTTGAGGTTGCTATGAGCTGTGACGCCATGGCACTCTACGGAGGGCAACATAGTGAGGCTTGGCCTCAAAAAAAAAAAAACCTCCTCATGCTTATGTTTCCAGGCTGTGAAATCAAGGGGCTTCTCTCACCCAGGTGATATAGAATAAATCTTCTAGACAGTGTATTTTGTTCTTAGGACTAAAGGTATGAAGAATAAAAGTGTTATTTTTCCTTAAAAAAAATACTATAGTTGGTAAGACTGCTATAGCATTTTAAATCCACTCCTGTCTATTTTCAAGTTTAATCCTTGCGTCTACAAAGAGGAGGGCAGGGCAAGTGTCTGCAGAAGGGGAGCCCCAGGCTGGGCCACACTGAGAGATCCGCCCAGAGGAGAAGAGGCAGGAACAAAGCCCAGCCTTCCAGACACAAGGCCAAGGCTTTCCCATGGCTTTTTCTTTTTAAACAGAAAATATAATTTTTAAATGCCTTACAAAATGGAAGATTAAAAATACCAACCCACTGAACAGGACAGTTATGGGCAGGGACAGCAAGTGACAGGGAATGACTTCTGACATGGTGAAGTGTCTGCAGCAGCGAGACAGACTGCTGTGATGCAGACAGTGCCTGCCCGCCACGTGCTCTGGGCTATCCCTCCAGGTACCGGTGATTATTTTAAATAAAGGCCATCTAGACCTCCCTTTCTGTACCTTCTCTCGGTGGCCATAGTGCTCTGCACACCAAACCATGCCGTACAGACACAGGAAGGTGGTGAACGCCTGAAAGAGAAAAACAAGCACACAGCCATTTTATAAACGATGTTGTAACAAATAATTCTATTCCCTAGGACTTGAGGGTATCAAGGGGATTCATATACGACAGCTCACTTCATTCCTGCCATCTGTCCTAAGGATTCTGGTTACAAAATGGCCAGATAGGGCAGAGATTGGTGCTAAGAGATAAGCTGGGGAGGCTCAGCACTCGTAGCATAGTGGTTACGGCGCCAGACACATGCACTAAGGCTGGTGGGCCAGCTAAGCAGCAATGACAACTACAACAACAAAATAGCCAGGCACTATGGCAGGCTCCTGTAGTCCCAGCTACTTGGGAGGCTAAGGCAAGAGAATTGCTGAAGTCCAAGAGTTAGAGGTTGCTGTGAGCTGTGACACCACAGCACTCTACTGAGGGTGACATAGTGAGACTCTGTCTCAAAAACAAACAAACAAACAAACAAACAAACCTCCCCCACCCCCCCACCCCTCCCAAGAAACAAAGAGATAGGCTGGGGGTAGGGTGCATACCTGAAGCTTTTGTCAGGGGTTATGATGAGACCATAGTTACTATGTGTGACCCTCCTATCAGACACAAAATCATTTTATGGCATGCAATATGGTGGAATGCAGGACAAACAGCCCAGGAGGTGGAGGCACTGGGCAGGGTAGTGCAGGCCTCACCCTGACCACAGTACTTGGTTTTGTTTTTCTTATTTACATGGACAGAGAAACAAAAAGAAAATAAAAATGCTTCATAAGGCCCTGAAATGAGAAAGGCATGGTCTGTGGGTCCCCAGAGGACAGATAACATCTCCTTCACCCACCTGCCCCACACCCTGAAAGTCTCTGGCTGCCCAGACTAGTAGCAAAGGAGACAGGGACTCTGACCCTCGGTGGCGGAAGAGCCTCAGCAGGCCTTACCTTCCCCACTGTAAGTGAAGCAACCACAACAAAACATGTCACTGCCACTTCCTTCACTCAGGAACCCATTTCTACCAAGCAGCCCTGGCTGTTGAGCCTCCATCATTCCCACCACATTTGGACATCTGAGCACTTGCCATTTCCCCCAGGGCATCGGTCATCTTGCTTTAACTGTGGGGACAGCTGTGAAATCATGGTGAGGCCTTCTCTTCTCAAAGTAATTATAGTTCTGTCTAAGAATCATAACTTTCTATCAAAAAGGGTCACCTCGGAGAAGATTCATTTCATTCTCCCCCATTTTACAGAAGAGGAAAGACATCTGAGAGAGGTAGACGTTTCTCTCAAGGACATGAGCTAGGGCATAGCAAAGCTGGGGCCAGAACTCAGTTCTTTTCATACCCTGGGTCTGAGTTTTAGGGATGGCTATCGGTTATAGACACCAATAGCTATCAGCCTATGCATCTTTATTTCTCTATCCATTCATTTGATGCCCAAGAAAGAAAAGCACCAACACCAGCAGCGTCCACTCAGCACAGCCACAGTGTGGAGGGGGGACAGGCAGGGAGGGAAGGCCGGGGTGCGGACTCCCGTCACTATGTTGCTGTCGCCCCATTTCTCTAAGTCAGCAGCATCTAGTGGGCGCACAGAGTTCCGGGTGACCTGTCCCTTCCACGCCAGTGAAGTATGGAGAGCGGCATGGTTGGAGATGACGCAAAGCACAAGAAGAGCCACTAGGTGGTTTTATATTAAGTCCACATGCAAACCCGCATGCATCTACACAGCAGGGATTGTGTTAAAAAGCTCATATTCCCCCATCGAAAAATTAGGCAGTGAATGAATATATAAAGACAAAATGAAAATAACATCAAACCTTTTACATATTCTACTTCTTGCCCAGATCTCTTATATACACCAAGGTTAAATGTGCCTTTCTCATACCATGGAAAGAATGGGAAAGCCTAGAAAAGATACGCAGTGTGTGCGCCTGTGTAGTGTTACACCCTTTCCAAACAGCAGAACAAGCAGACCTGGGTTTCACACCAGGGGTGGGGAGGTTAGGTTACACCTCCCCAAACCAGAGGGCTGCAGGGTGGGGGAGGGAGGCAGCTCACTCCACTGGACTCTCACTGTAAACTCTGACCGCCAGAGGGTGGGCACGTAGGGGACATCCCTTCCTAGCCCAGGGGTCTGGGGGGTAGGCAGTGTCAGGGGTCTCCCTCCTGCAGCAAGCAGTCAGAGCTGGCTTTGCAGAGGGCCAGGCAAACACAGGCACGGGGTGAGCAACAGGTGCTTATCTTAGAATCCAGGCAGAGGGCCTGCTGTGACTGCCAGACCTGCCACTTCACCTGTGCACCAAGAGGTCCATTTTACACTTGTTCCGGGAAACAAAAGCTTGTAATTTACGGGTTTGCAATCACACCTATGGAAATCTAGGCTTGTATCTACTTAAAATGTCAAGGCCAAGATTTAAAATAGCAATTGTCCAGACTTTGTTTAAAGAGGCGGGTGGGAAAAGAAAACTTTGTGGGATGAAAGACAGGCAGACCAGACCACTGGTGTGGGGGGCGGAGGCAGAGAGCACCAACTCGGGTTCCACCTTGTGGTAATGAGAACTCAGATTAAGGATGATCAATCACAGAAGCTGGAGAAGCTTATTAACCACCACATGGGATCTCTGCATTAATCTCAAGCTTCTTGTTCTCTTACCCAGCAAGGGGAATAATTAGGGGCTTTGTTTCTCTGAGTGGTGGGGAGGCCTGGGGCAACTTAACACTCTTTCACTGAATAATGTTTGCCACTGCTCCTGTGCTTGAGATCAATCTTGCTCTCTAATTAAGGCCATGAATATGAAAAAGTACCAGGACCTTGTTTTCATCCTTCTTCTTTTAATTGGTAAATGAGCGAGACAGTGTGGAGCCCTCATCAATCCCTCTGATGGCCTCTTTTGGGACCAGGTGCCTCTCCAGGTGTCATCACTGGAGAGCTCTAACCAGATTCTCCGACCGACCTCATCTTCCTGCTTACCTGAGGTTGCTCCCCGTCCTCTGTCTGCCTGTTCATGGAGCTGCTCCAAAGAATACTACCCTCAGCCAGCTTCTCTTCCCTAGCTGTGGTCCCTACCTCTTAACCTAATCCTGTGACTTCTACGTGCCCTATACATGCTCCCAAGTCTTTTATCTCCACCACTGACCAAATCTTTCCAGTGTCACTGGATGGACTAGAATTTCTCATGTCACAGGACACACAAATGTCCACTTGTAAATTCTAGAGGCCCCTCAAACCCAAACTCTCCTGAGAATCAATGGGTTTTCCTTTCAATGGGCTTTTCCTATATCCCTCAATCTGTCACTAGCACCAGTGGCCACTGAGGGGTGCAAATGAGAAAGTTTGGCTTGGTCCTCAAGTCCTTTTCTGGCTATCACAAGAGGAATGGTGTCCTGCTGAGCTGACCCCAGACCTCTCAGTCTAGCCCCGCCTCTGTATCTACAAAGCATCTGCCTTGGTTCAGCCTCAGTTCCTTGTCACGTAGGACCCTGCAACACCCTCTGACTGCAACTCTGGGCCCCGACCCACCTTCTCTTTAGACCAGTGTCTTTCAACCAATTTTGTCTCACAGAATACTTGAACCTATAGTTAAAATTCTGTGGCACACTTAAATTATGGTGATCAAAAAAAGAGTAAAAAGAAAATATATATTTACTGTACTTTGAACCTCTTCTGAAAATAAAATAATTAAAACAATTTAATTAATGGTCTTTAAGATCCTCTCTGGTTGAATATCACTACTCTATTAGAACTTCCCACCCTCCAGTGTTTCCACTAGATAGCTCAGGCCACGCGGTTTTCCCTACTCAAAAACCTTTGAGGTTCTAACTGCAGCCACATAAAGCCCTTCCTAAGCAGATGACTCTTATCCTACTGCTCATTCAACTGATTCTCATTCTTGGTCCCCAAACGGACCACCGCCCAGCCCTCCTGAGAAGCCAGGTGCTCTCACAGCCTCCTGTCCCTGTGCACAACTGTCCCTCACCCTGCCAGCACATCACACCGTCCGTGACTCCAGCATCCATTCCTGCATTCTCCATGCCTCTGCTGGGTATGTCCTGTGCACCAGGCACTGTGCTCCAGACAGTGCAGGTGAGGGAATGACTTAAATATTCTCTTTGTGAGCATCAAGTGCAATACGGAGCAGACAGATATAATCAGATTCCATCACTGGGTTTGGAACTACAAGAATTAGGGAAAAACTGTGTCTGGTCCCAAGAGGGGAGCTGGGTCTACTACTTGTCTTGGAGGTCAGTGCATGTTTCATGGAGGGGCATGTGTTTACGTGTGGTTTGGGGATATATGTTTCACCAGATAGAGAAAGCAGGGAAAGGCTTTCAGATCAAGCAAAGGAAACTTCAAGGGTAACAGCAGAAGTCTGGAAGGATAAAGTAGGTGGATAGGATGGGCTGTTCCAGGTAATGAGGGCCCTAGGCCAGGCACGGTGGCTCATACCTATAATCCTAGCACTCTGGGAGGCTGAGGTAGGTGGATTGCTTGTGCTAATGAGTTCAAGAACAGGCTGAGCAAAATCGAGACCCTGTCTCTACTAAAAATAGAAAAACTGAGGCAAGAGGATCTCTTGAGTCCAAGATTATTTAGAGATTGCTGTGAGCTATGATGCCACAGCACTCCATCCAGGGTGACAGCTTGAGACTCTGTCTAGGAAAAAAAAATAAGGGCCCTAAACACACAAGCAAGATTTAGTATTTTACCTGGCATGTTCTGTGGTAGGGAACCTTTTTCCTTTAGGAAGTTTCTTTCTGCAGGAGGAAGCTTCACAGCTTCTCTCCACCCCACACTCCTTCCCTGGGGAGGAGTGATAGCTTAAATCACTGAGGACCTTGACACAAGGAAGCTGGAGTTTCCTGGAAAAAGTGTATTCTCAATAATGAAGATGCTACTCTATCTTCCACATCTTCCACTCTGCTTATCCCTTATTTATGAACTCGGGTGGGGAAAAAGATTATTGTACCCTTGCAAGCCTTCAACCAGATAGACTGATGCTAAGCAGGGGAAAGAGATTCAGGTCTGAGTTTTGGCAGCAGTGTAGATAAGGGATTTGAAGGCAGAAGGCAAAGAAATGGGTGTCCAGCCAGCTGCAGAGGCAGTGGGAATAGAGAGGAGGTGGGACTGAGTTACACTGTTGAAATGAATAGATCCTGGGGCCCTGCGGATGTGAAGTGATGGGGAGAGGAAGCAGCCTCAAGGCTGGAGCCCAGATGGCCGACTGGCCACTCACCGTGACCCCTCAGATACCTCCCAACCCCAGCCTGGCTGGTGTGTTCTCTCATGCCCTCTAGCCTCATGCATGTGCGCCTTTTTCTGTATTTATCACACACTAACATACAGAGTTTGCATGTCTAACTGGAGACCCTTGGAGGGCAGGCACTCTCTCATCAGACTTTGAGTCCTGGCTCTGCCTCTTGCTGTCTATGTGAGGTTGGGCAAGTCACCGAACCTTTCTGTGCCTTCCTTTCCCCTCAAAGTGTAAAGCTCAAATGTGCAATTCATCCAAAGCCCTTAGGACAGTGTCTGGCACAGCGTAACCACTGATAAATCCTGTCCTCACCAGCACTGAGCCATGTGACTGCAGCACCAGGTGCAGCATTGGGGGGAGGGGGGGACCATGAGTGTCTGTGAATGACGATGGGCCAAAAGGTGCCACACCGAGTGGATCAGAGATGGACGGCAGCATAAGAAATGGTCCGTGTCCTCAATAGGTTACAATCACACAGAGACAAAGGCAAATTAAAATTCAGCCACCTAGGGAAGGCATATACTGAGTGTCAAATAAGTAACAGAGAGACAAAGTCTCCAAGACTTAAGAGACTAAAAGGATCCCTGCAGGCCGGGTGACTGCAATAGTTTCAGTGTCTCCCCTGAAATGCATATGGAAACTTAACAGTAAGGAAAATGGAGCCTTTAAGACAGTGTTTTTCTTCACTTTCACATCTCACTGTATACTTTTTTTTTTTTTTAAATCTCATGGCACACTGAACCTATAGTTAAACTTCTATGGCACACTTACGTTGATAAAAAGAGAGAGAGAGAGAGAGAATATGCTTACTGTGCTTTGACCTTCTTTTCATGGCCCACCTAAGATCCTCTCATAGAACACCAGGGTGCCATGCCACACCCATTGAGAATCACTGTTCTAAGAGGTGATTAAGTCATGAGCCCTCCTCGTAAGTGGATTAGGGTTTTCCTCCCTGTCTCATGTGTTCACTTCTGCTTTTTGCCCTGCTACCATGGGATGACCCTCACCAGATGCTGGGGCCATGCTTTTGGATTTCCCAAGCTTCAAAACCATGAGCTGAATAAACTTCTGTTCTTTATAAATTACCCACTCTGTAAAAGCAACAGAAAATAGACTAAGACAGAAAGTTGGTATTAAGAAGTAGGGCTGTTGCTATACCAAATACCTGACAACGTGGAAGCAGTTTTGGAGCTGGGTGATGGGAGGAGGCTGGAAGAATGGCCTAGGAGAAGTCTGCGTCACTGTGAATGAGCACTGTGGGCAATTCTGATGAGGACTCAGGAGAGAGGAGCTGCAGGGAAAGTCTGGAGCTTCTGGTCGTGACCAGAATGCTGGCAGAAATATGGACAGGAAAGGCCATTCTGAAGAGGTCCAGATGGAAATAAGGAATGAGGCATTGGAAACCGGAACAAAGGCCATGCTTGCTATAAAGTAGCAAAGACCTTAGCTGAATTGTGTCTGTGCCCAAGGGCTTTATGAAAGGCAAAAGGTAAGAGCAATGAACCAGGATATCTGGTGGAAGAAATATCCACGCAGCAGCATTCAGCTTGTGTGGCCACTTTGAGAATATACAGTGAGATGCGAAAGTGAAGAAATGACTGAAAGATGGAATTGATAATTACAAAGAAGCAGAGGGCTCAGCGCCTATAGCTCAATGGTTAGGGTGCTGGCCACATGAACCGGAGCTGGTGAGTTCGAACCTGGCCCGGGCCTGCTGAACAACAATGACAACAACAACAACAACAAAAAATAGCCGGACGTTGTGGCGGGCACCTATAGTCACAGAGACTTGGGAAGCCGAGGCAAGAAAATCCCTTAAGCCCAAGAGTTTGAGATTGCTGTGAGCTGTGACAACATGGTACTCTACTGACGGTGACATGGCGAGATTCTGTCTCAAAAAATAAATACATAAATAAAAATAAAAATAAGTAGAGCAGAAAGATTTGCAAAATTCCCAACCAGGTCAGGTAAAGAGTGAAAAGCATATTTGCAAGCAGTATGGCCAGCTGACAGTTTGTTAAGGAGATTCCCATGGCTAGAAAGAAACCAGGTGCGAGTCAACTAGACAGTGGGAAAGATAAGTATTTCAGAGATCTTGCAGGCTGCCCCTCCTGCCACAGTCCCAGAGCTCTAAGAGGACAGTTCAAAGACAGCCCTGGGGTGCCCTTCACAGGCTCACTGCCCAGGAGCTCCACTCCTCACATGGAGCTTAGCACTCCTTAGCTGCCCTAGTCATGGCTCAGGCTGCCCTTTTGAAGATACAAGTTGTAAGCCTTGGCAGTGTCCATGTGGTTCTAATTTTGCAGGAACAGAGAATGCCAAGAGAGACGGTGTACAGCTTCCTCCACCTAGATGTCAAGGGATACCAACAGCACTGACAGCCTAGGTGGAAACCTGCCAGAGGGGCAACACCAGCTGGAGCTGCGGAAGTGGAGCTACCCCTGAGACCACAGAAGTGCAGGGCCACCAGCTTGCAACTCCAGCCTGGAAGAGCTAAAGAGCAGACCAAGCCCAGTGAAGCCAGAGGAGGGGCTCTGAGCCCCCGAGGGCCCGTCTCCCACCCCAGTGTGTCCAGGATGCAGCACATGGAGCCAAAGGAAATGCTGGTCCAGCTTTAAGATTTAATGTTTTCCCTGCTGGGTTCTGGACTTACGTGGGACCAGTTACCCCTTTCTTCTTGTCTATTCCTCTCTTTTGTGATGGGAATGGCTGTCCCACCATTGTACTTTGGGAGTAAATAACTTGTTTTGATTGCACAGGCTCCCAGATGGACGGAATCTGCCTCACGATGAGTCCCACCCATATCTGATTTAGATAATATTCTGGACTTTGGACTTTTGAGCAGATCTTGGAGTGAATTAAGACTTTTGGGGCTACTAGGATGGATGAATGCATTTTGTGTATGGAGAAGATATGAGTTTGGGGGGGCCAGGGATGGAATGCCGTGATTTGAATGTTCACACCAAAACTCATGTTAAAATTTAATTGTCAATATAATGGTATTAGAAGGTGGGGCCCAAGAGGTGATTAGGCGGCAAAGGAGTCTGCCTTCATAAACAGACTGATGCCAATATCACAGGAATGGGTTAGTTGTCACAGAAGTGAGTTCCTGATAAAAAGAATGAGTCTGGCCAGGTGTGGTGACTCACGTGTGTAATCCTAGCACTCTGGGAGGTCAGGGCTAGTGGACTGCTTGAGCTCAGGAGTTCAAAACCAGCCTGAGCAAAATTGAGAGCCTGTCTCCACTAAAAATAGAAAAACAAGCTGGGCAGTGTGGTGGGTGCCTGTAGTCCCAGCTACTCAGGAGACTGAGCCAAGAGGATCATTTGAGCTCAGGAGTTTAAGGTTGCAGTGTGCTATGACGCCATAAGGATGAGTCTGGCCCACTTCCCTGTCTCCTGCTCACTTCTACTTTCTGTCCTTCTGCCACGGGATGATGCTTGCCAGGTGCTGGTACCATGCTCATAGACGTCCAGTCTCCAGAACCCTGGACCTAATAAACTTCTCTTTATAAATTATTCAGTTTGTGGTATGCTGTTATAGCAACAGAAAATAGCCTAAAGCAGTGACTGGAGAGGGCTTCCTTAATTCATGGCCTGAGAAGACCTTCTGGTGACTAATGGGCCAGGACCAGTGCCAGGCAGGTGGTTGGGAGGCCTGCCTGTCTCATTGTCCCCAAAGGCCCTGTGGTCCTCTGGCACCAAGTGAGGACAGATCCAAAGCTTTCCATGCAGTCAGCTCCTGTTACAATTCAGACTTGAGGTGTACAGGCAAGTGAGAAACCTAAAAAGAGTAGCGTGAAAACTTCTGGGCACATCTGACATGCTCCCCTAACCAATTCTGGTCTGGTCTCCCTGGGATGGAAAAATATCTTTGGGCTTTAATTCTGTAGTTTAAATACAAAGGAGATCATTATTCTCCTTTATTGTTCAAGATGAAACATGACAGAATAGGCTCACAGTATCTGGCACACTTTGGATTTCCAACAAGTAACCCTAAAAATAGGTACCGTGAAAGGCAATAAAAAAGACCCTTTAAAAATACAAAGCTTAGTCTTGCCAACAAAAAGGAAAAGAAAAGGAAAAAACAACTTAAACCTGAATCTGATTAAGCCTCTAGATCCAATTACTGACTTACAGAAAATACAGAGAACAAAGAAATATGATAAATTACAAGACAGGATAAAATCAGTAAAATCCAGATTGTGGAAAAATCCCTAGGACAAAAGAGCTGCTTTCTTCAACAAATAAATTGCAAAACGGAGAGAGCTAGAGCTACAGAGAAAACCTACAGAGTAAGAGACTTAAAAGGAGCCCCAAGAAGTCATAACAAGAGGATGCTGATTCTAATAAAAATTATAAAATTTAAGACAAAAATTAGTAATTTGAACACTAATTAGATATTTGGTAATCTTAAGGTTTTCAGATGTGATAATGAATACCATGGTAGTTCCATTAAACAAAAAAAAAGCATTCTTATTTTCTTTTAGACATCTATCCTGAAATATTAAAGGTGAATGTGCTTCAAAATAATTCAGGGTAGGGATCGTGGGTAGAGCACAAAACGAAATAAGACTGGCCGAGTCAGTAATTGTTGTAACTGGAAGACAGTCACATAAGGGGATCATTTGTTCTTTTCCTTATAGATATGTTAGAAATTTTCTATGATTATGAAAACAAAAGGCAAAATTAATTTTCTAGACCAAGTGAAGAACCTTAAGATTAAATATTAAAATGACAACTTTGTCTAAAATAATAACTTCAAACAAACGAAGAATGGCAGTCACAAAATGTAAGCAGGGTGAGATCTCACCTCGTTTTACAGGTGAGGGGAAAGTCTCAGGGCAAGAAAGCAGGAAGTGTGGGCCTACTCCCCCTGGGCTTTTCCCCTCAGAGCCAAAGCTCATCCTACCCAGGCTTGGGTTAGAAGGTGGGCTCGTGGCAGGGCAGAACTTGTATGATCTTTGATCACTATAAACAACGCTGTGTCATTTTGTATATAAACCCAGTGCAGTGATGTGTATGGTAAAGTATATAAAGCATGACAATGAGATGAAGGAAAGGCATGGTGCAGAACAGAGTTTTTTTCTGTTTTTGTTTTGTTTTTTAAAGAGTTATCATGGGAGTTTAGTTAATACTTTGGGTAAAAAAGTAGTGACTTACCACACACAGCAGCCAAAGCACAACATAAAGTATCTGGGTCTTAGAGAAAAGATCTTGTCCAAATTTTATGCAAACAATAGCTTCCAGGAAACCAATGACCCTAAGGAGAAAACAAGAGGTTAAATATTAATTTATCTTTCTAAAGCATACACATTATCAACAATGTACATGATTGAATCACAAAGCTCAAGTAGTTATAAGATTTCTGCCCAAACATTGCTGGCAGGTATCCCACAAAATGACACTGTTCTAACCCATTGCACTTTCTTCAGAAATAATAAAATATTTTTCACCTCTTCTTTCCTTCCAGACCAAAACCTTGACTTGAAAACTTTAATAGCTAGAGGCAGCACCTGGTATCATTTACCTTAAAGCTCAATCATGGTCTGGGGTGGACCACCACGTTACCTCTGCTGGAACCCTCCCTAGTACAGGCAACCTATTCTAGGTGGCTTATTCCTGTGGTCAAATGCTTTCAAACTTTCTTTCTTTCTTTTTTTTTTTTTTATATTGAAACAGAGTCTCACTTTGTGGCTGTCGGTAGAGTGCCGTGGTGTCATAGCTCACAGCAACCTCCAACTCTTGGGCTTAAGTGATTCTCTTGCCTCAACCTCCCAAGTAGCTAGGACTACAGGTGCCTGTCACAAAGCCTGGCTTTTTTTTTTTTTTTTTTTTTTTTTTTTTTGGTTGTGGACGGATCGCACGGTGGCTCCGGCGGGTGTGGACCGCGGCATTAAAGGCAAACCACCCCCCGTGGCCTCCCCGACG
>CAUYPK010026940.1:0-16923 GCA_963574355.1 Loris lydekkerianus
AATCAGAAGTGCCTGGGATGCTGTTGGTAACCACTTTGAGTATCCCTTGTAATTGCAGAAGTCAAACATGACTTGCATTCATCTTTTGTTATTGGCATATGTTTGAGTATTACAATTTTAACGCAGGTTTTTTCTTTCTTAAAACGTGTATAACATTTTCTGGCACCCTCTGTATAATACATACTCCATTGATTCTGTTTCTTTGGCTGAATCATGACCTGTGCTTGTTAAATGCTAAATTTAATGATATTGTCTTGCCACTCATGAACATAGGATATCTTTCCATTCATTTAGATCTTCTATAATTTCTTTTAATAATATTTTATCATTTTCAGAATATAAGCTTTGCATTTCTTTTTAAACTCTATTCATAAATATTTTATTCCTTTTAAACGCTATTATAAATAAAATAATTTGCTCTATTTCATTTTTGTTTTGCTCACTGTTACTGTATAGCAGTGTTTTTCAACCTTTTTTTAATCTCACAGCAAACATGAACTTCCATGGCACACTTACATTATGCTGATCCAAAAAACAGAGTAACAAAAATAATATACTTACTGTGCTTTGAACTTCTTCCAAAAATAATTTAATTCATGATCTTGAAAAATTTTCGTAGCACACCTAAGATCCTCTCACGGCACACCAGTGTGCTGAGGCATACCAATTGAAAATCACTGCTCTGTAGAAATATAATTTATTTTTGCATACTGTTTTTGTAACTGCAACTTTGCTGAAATTACTTATTAGTTCTAAGAGATTTTTAGTAGATTCTTCAAGACAATTCTGCTATTTTTATTTATTTTATTTCATTTATTTATTTATTTTTCTTTTTTTTAAGACAGAGTCTTATTTTGTTGTCCTCGGTAGAGTGCCGTGGAGTCATAGCAACCTCAAACTCTTGGGCTCAAGCATTCTCTTGCCTCAGCCTTCAGCTGGGACTACAGGTGGCTGCCACAACGCTAAGCTATCTTTTTAGAGACGGGGTCTCACTATTGCTCAGGCAGGTCTAAAACCCATGACCTCAAGCAATCCAGCCACCTCGGACTCCCAAAGTGCTAGGATTACAGGCCTGAGCCTCTGTGCCTGGCTTTTCTGCCATTTTTAATATGAAAAAATATTTAAGAAAAAGGAAAAACAATTAATACTTCAAAAAATTGAATGGGAAGTGATTAGTGCATGAGGTAGGATAGACCTGTGCTTGGATGAAAGTTACCGGGCAAAAGATACCGGGAATGGAAAATATGTGAGTATGTTGCAGGTAAACCACAAATAATGTAACCCACTAACAGCTCATTAATTCACTTTCTAATATGGTATTAATCACTGGCACATACTCAGTATCCTGTTAGGATCAAAAGGAATATACAGAAGAATGAGCTGTAATCTTTCCCCTTGCGGGGTTGTAATCTGTCAGAGGCAGATATGTGCAAACCAGCTATGACTTTCCAGCAAAGGAGAGTGATTTAAGTGCTGGTTATACAAAAGTAAAAGTAATGAGGGATGGAAAGAGTGGTTAATCCTGCCAGAAGGAAGGGGATGACAATGGAAGGTTTCCTGGAGTAGGGCATTTGACCTGGGCCCTGATGAACAGGTAGATGTATAATAAGCAAAGATTTGGGGGAAAGGAGATAGAACAGCTTGTGAGAAGGCAGGCAACAGTGTCAAGGCATAGCTTTAGGGGACCCATGAATAATGTGATGTGTTCTAAGGTTTGGCCACTTGCAGGATCAGTGGATTTCAGGTTTTGAGAGGTGATTAGAAGCCAGATCACAAAGCGCTTTAATAGACATGCTAAAGAGTGCAAAATTTATTCTATGGGCCCATGCTTCCCAAACTTTAATGTGCATATGAATCTTTGAAAATGCAGATTATGATTCAATAGGTCTGGAGGGAGAGTCCCCATTTTGAACAAGCTCCCCATGAGGCCAGTGCTGTTGCTCCAATGATCACACTTGGAGGAGCAAAGCTAAGGGGCAGTGGGAGCCACTAAAAGTTTCAAGGCAGACACAAGCGGGTCAGTTCTAGAAGGCTAGCTCTGACTACAACACAAAGAAGTGAGGCAATATAGCGGGGCAGTAAAAAGCAGATATCCTGAATTTGCTTTGAGTTGGTATACATAACCATAAGATATTATTCAGGAGCGTCCAAATGCGGAGAAAGGAGAATGGAGAAACAGGATGTGAGTTCACCCAGAGTCAGGCACTCTCCACCCCTCCCCACCCCACCCTCCTCCCCTTCTCCCCTCCTCCGTGCTCAGGGGTCCTGGCTGAGGAAGGCTGCCCGCTGCACGGCTGACTAGACCTCCCAGCTGAGCATCTCAGAGACCTCAGAACCTGCAGAGCCAGCTCAGTCCTGGATCCTGCCAAGGCTGTGGTGGTTGTGCGTCATTTCCTTCGCCCCTTTGGAAGTGACTCTAACGCTCCAGAACCCCTATCTGATATCTTTGGGTATTGAAACAGCAGAGAGTGTGAAGGAAACAAAGCACAATCTTATTCCCTTCGGAAATGCGGGAGCGTTTCGCAACATGCTGAACACTCTGGCCTCTCGCCTGCACATGCCTGCTGCGTGTCTATTAAGGCGCAAGTCATCTTGACGTATCTGCACAGAATTGAGCCTGCGGCATCTTCTCGCTAGGACCTCTCTTGGGCTTGCATTTAACCTGCCTGGCAGTTCTGAGCAGGAAAAATTAGGGGGGAAATGCTACCATACTATCTTTTAAATGATTTCTTTTTCCCCAAAATTATAAAGTAATACTCCATTATTGTCATACAAGATTAATTGCAGAAACAAAAAAGAAGGCTGACGCAGTGGCTAGTGCCTGTAATCCCAACACTTTGGGAGGCCAAGATGGGAAGGCCAGGCTGGGCAACATAGTGAGACCTCCTCTCTACGAAAAATTAAAAAAAAAAAAAAAAAAAAAACAATGGCCAGGTGTCTCAGCTACTTCAAAGGCTGAGATGAGAAGATCACTTAAGCCTAGAAGTTCAAGGTTATGGTGAGCAATATATGATCACACCACTGCACTCCAGGCTGGGTGACAGAGTGAGACCCAGTCTCTAAACTATAAATAAATTAATTAGTTAATCAAATTAAGAAGAAGAAATTAAATTATTTACATTTCAATCTCCAATAATCATTGTTAAACATTCTGATGTACTTCCTTTCATGCTTTCTTTCTTTTTTCTTTTATAACAGATATTTACTTCCTATTCCTCTCTCTTAACATCATAGAATGAGCATTTTCTCACACTCTTATTATGGTTTAAATAATTTTTTTTAAATCTCTAGACATAAAATTAATTGCACTGCCAAATTCTTTTTAGAATAATATGTAAAAAATCATCTTTTTCTTTACATTTTGCCACATTTTAGATCAAGTAATATGGAACATAATTAGGCTTAAGAAAAAAAATTATGAAGATCATATAGTATTCTGTAGAATGGATTTCCGTAATTTACTTAATCAATTTATCTCTTTTTATATATACTGATTCATGAACAAATTTTTACTAACCTTGACGAGCACTGTTCTAGGCTTGGGGATGAGGAAGTCCCTGTCCTAATAACAATTACATATTAATAGAATTCCCATACATTAAAAAAAATGAAAGAATTTAAGTAACGGTGTTTTGAAGGCAAACAAAGGCAAGCATAAAGGAATGGAATGTGAGTGGGCAAAGGGAGAGGAGTTCCATAGCCCTGGCAAGTCAGACAGGACTTTCTTTTTTTTTTTTTTGAGACAGAGTCTCAAGCTGTTACCCTGGTTAGAGTGCCATGGCATCACTGCTCACAGCATCCTCAAACTCTTGGGTTATAAGCAATCCTTTTGCCTCAGCCTCCCAAGTAGCTGGGATTACAGGCACCTGCCACAATGGCTGGCTATTTTTTGGTTGTAGTTATCATTGTTGTTTGGCAGGCCTGGGTTGGATTTTAACCTGCCAGCTCTGGTGTATGTGGCTGGTGCCTTAGCTGCTTGAGTTACAGGTGCTGAGCCAGATAGGACTTTCTGGGGAAGTGTATGAGGTGGAGGAGAGGGTTGAGCAAAGATCTGGGGAAGAGCATCTCGGGCTGAGAGGAAAGCATGTGCAAAGGTTAGGAACAAGCCTGGTTAAGCAGGACCCTGCGGCAACACACAAAAAAAGTACTGGTTCTTTTACAGTCATGGAGGGAGGCAGGAGTCTTATAGCTCATGGTAAGGAATTAGAATTGATTCTTCATGTTTTGGGACATGTTTCATGATTGAATTTACATTCTAAATGCTTTATCTGATTGCTGTGTAAAATAACCTCACTCATTAAACCATAATAGTGCAGACACATCTTAGAAGAAACCTGGGGAATATTTTTGTAGTTTGGGAATAGGGAAGATCTTTTTAAGAACAGAAGACCTAGAAGTCATGAAAGAGAAGATTGGTATATCCAATCACTTGACAAATTTTTGAATGCTAATGGGGTTCTAGGTATTGTGACAAGCCCTGGGAACACAGTGGTGACAAAATTCTACCCTTGTGGAATTTATAATTACATTTAACTCCATAGGTTTTGACAACTTTTGAATGGCACAAAAAGGAAAACAAAATAAAGACAAAAACAAAGTCACAATAAAAATAAAAGACAGAAAATTGGGAAGAAAAATCTGCAATGTATAATCTCAGTGATCTAATTTGCTTATTATTTACAGAGTTCTTATAAAGCAATAAGAAAAACTCAAACAATTCATTTGATAAACTAGGCCAAGAAAATGAGTAGGCAGCTTACAGAAAATAAAAAGCAACAGCCAATAAACAAAAAGATTTTAACCTCAATTACAATTTAATAAATCTGAACTATAAAATGCCAGATTATTAATACTTATCATTTGTATGAGTAGGAACCTGAAAAGACTTAGGAGGGTAGTCTAGAAATGCCTACCAAAATGTGAACGCGTAGTTTTGGTGAACTATAAACCCAGTGATCTGCCTGAAGAGGATGCACCCTCCCTCTCTTCTTTGGTATTGTCATAGAATAAGAAGACCAGTGGCTTACAATTCCCCAAGAAAGTGTCTTCTTTGAGACTTTAAATCTTTACCAGCAAGACAGAAGAATGAGTGGAGTTTGCTCATCCCAAACCTTTGGCCCAAGCTGGCCCTGCTACACAGGCCATTCCCTCACTTTGTAATTCTCGAACTACAGTGGTTTTGTGATTGATTCTTCGTGATTGATTCTTCACCTTTTCTTTAGTATCTGTGAGCCTCAATTGTCCTTCTAGTATGTTCCATTTTGCTTACATTAGTGAAAAGGAATATCTATTGATGGCAACCCAAGGACTCTCATACACGCAGTAGTAACCTCTTTGACACAGGTTGCTTCCTAGAAGTGCAACCAAAAGGGTAATCAAGAGGAAGAGAGAGGAGAAGGGAAGGGGGAATACTGTGGTGCTAGTACATCCAGTTTTTTAATATTTATTCACTGTTTACCTGTTTATAACAACAATTTATAATATATCCCTAGTAAGTGCAGATATAAACAAAAGTAATTATATAGGTAAGCAAAAATGGAGAATATGATGAGTCACTTATTATATTACTAACCAGGAAGGACCATTTTCAATAGTGTGGTATATAATCTTGCAAACGTGTGTGCACGCGCACGGATGTGTGGAGGTGTGTGTATCCATGAACACACATCTTTGCTTTTGAACACATATCTTACTATATTTAGAAAACTTTTTTATCAATAATATATCAAAAATGCTTTTTTATATTATCGAATATTTGTCTATACTAGCATTCTTAGTGATATTGAAGCCATTATTTGTTAGATGTAACATACTTAGCTTAATGGATATATTACTATTGAATTTTTAAGTTGTTTCTACATTTCTAACATAAAAAATGAACATAATGCAATGTATGATCTTTGGTAATTTTCTTTTTTTTTTTTGAGGCAGAGTCTCCCTTGTCGCCCTTGATAGAGTGCCACGTCATCATAGCTCAGAACAATCTCAAACCCCTGGGCTCAAGTGATTCTCTTGCCTCAGCTTCCCAAGTAGCTGCCCAACACAACACCCTGCTACTTTTAGAGACAGGGTCTTGTTTTTGCTCAAGCTGGTCTTGAACCCGTGAGCTCGGGCAATCCACTTGCCTCGGCCTCCCAGAGTGGTAGGATTACAGGCATGAGCCACTGTGCCTGGCCCTGATCTTTGGTCATTATTCAGAAAAACATCTAATTATAAAGGTATGTGAGGGAAAACTGGGGAAAGTAGTTATGGGATGGATATAAGATGATATTAGGAAATTAGAGTTAAAATTTTGTTGTATAATTTATGGTATTATAGTTATAAAAAATGTTCTTTTCTTAGAGTTGAATGTTGACTTATAGTTGAAGTGTCAAAATTTCTGAAAATTACTTGTAAATGATTTAGCAAAACTAAAAGATGGATGAACAGATGACAGATGAAAGAGAAATGGATGAAACAAATATGGCAAAATATTAACAAGTGTTGAATCTGGGAAGGGGGTGGACATGTGGGTGTTTGTTGAAACAGCCTTTCTATTTTCCTAATTGTTTAAAGTTTTTCATAATACAAAGTTGTTTTAAGGAATAAAACTGACATGCCAAAGAGTGCTAATACCTCAGTGGCCCAGCGTCCTTTGAAAATAAACTGGTTCACATAAGTAAACCTCTCCAATAACTGAAACTTCCCACTGCCATTCTAACTACTTCATTTTCATATGTATAGGAATGATCTCAGTGCTTGTAAAGTTTATTAGGGGGATATGCCCCTGCATTCAATAGCCTCACACTCACACTCTACTACAGCGGTTCTCAACCTGTGGGTTGTGACCTACAGGACTGTACTAAAGGGTTGCAGCATTAGGTAGGTTGAGAACCACTGCTCTACTGAATTTGGGCCTGCCTTTTGTCAGACTCTAGGCTGTGCACCTTTTTCCTCTAGAGTCCTCTCTCTAGCAACACCCCACATCCCTAATTTACTTCCACTCTACTATGGCATAGAAACCAGATGACCATGATTGTTAAATTGTGTCCCAAAGGAAAACCTAAGAAAATTCTGGGACATGTTCCTCAGCTGTCCCAGCTTAGCCTGCTATGGCTTTGAGAAGTATCATTCTTCCTCAGATCTCTCTTCCTTGGTAGGGCTGTATAGAAATAACACAGCACACATTCATTTGTTCGTCCGTTTGTTTGTTCCTTCAATAAACAATTATTCTGGAGCAATGAAGCAGTGCTCCCGAGGCTAGAATAGAGCAGACATCCAATCTTTGCATGCGTGGACCTTAAACTCTAGTCCTGCAAATGGATATTGTGAATCGAACTTCAAAAAATACCCTAAGAGCATGAAACAGGGGAGCTAATCTACATAAATGAACACAGAATTCAAATTTCAAAAAGAAAAACAAAAGCCCTACATTTCAAAAGGACAAATTTGCAGCCAGGAAACCATAATAGTGCTATTAGAATCATGAGTCAGAGGCTCTTCAGGGAATAAGTTATTTCTGGCTAAGGAGGCCTGATCTGGAAGCAGGTCTAGTCCCGTGCGTGGCCTCACTCTCTGGGGCCGCAGTATGACACCTGCCCCCAACCCCTTCTCTCTTCTCTCTCTTTTCTCTCTCTCTCTCTCTCTCTCTCTCTCACACACACACACACACACACACACACTCCCTCAGCTGTTCTTCAGACTGAATCTGCACAAGTCCCTTTGCTACTGGAGAAGGATGTGATTCAGCAGTAGGGAGATTTGACTTTGTACCCATAGCTGGTTGAGCCAGGCATGAGAAAGGTACCAAAACCCTCCACAGGATTGCAGAAATCAGCCAGGGGGCCTCACTTTTAAGAATAAATAAAACAGGGAAATATAGGCCTCACCTGCACAGTTTCAAATTTAAAGACACAGCTAAGATAGAGAAGTGTGAAAATTTCCATGAGATGAGTATTACGGTCACTGGTAGAAACATCAAGTTCACAATTTAGTTTAGGAAAATCTGAACCAGTATGTCTCTTCTTTTCTTGCAGTTCCAAATTTTGTGCCAGCAAAGTAAAAAGCCCTCCTCTCCCCACCCACACCTCCCTCCCCAAACCTCCCACTTTGTGTTTATTTGTGAAAAGATTATAGGCAGTTGGCCATCTCTAACAACTCTTGACAATAGGCAGGGAAGTGGGTTAAATTATTTAAAACTGAAAAAAGAAATCTGGAAAAGCATTTAGCAAGCGAACTAGTGGTTTCTAAGTGTGTTCCAAAATGAGAAGCATTCAAAAGAAGGGCCTCTCTGCTCCCTATTCAAGCAAGGACTCAGGATATCAGAGCCCCAAACCTAGGCCCCGAGCAGTGAGATGAGGTCATGACTGACCATATGAATGGACCTTGTCCAAGAAAACTCTTTGAAGGTATCCCTTCTGGTGACTGAACAGATTGTCCCCTGGGATTGAAGCAAACACAGATAAAAAACCCTGGGGAAAAGCCCCTGCGCATGGCACAGGGATAATAAAGCGCCCGCCGATTGCAGCCACTTGTGCAGGCTTCAGGCCATTTTTTTCTTAATTCAGTCCTCTGTTTACCCTAAACTCCAGAACCTTCAGTCGTGAAGGGTAAGAGGCTGATGGGTGTCCAGTGAGTTTATGGTGAAAATTGCATGACAGCTTCCTTCTACTTCATAACCTAGGAAGTGAAAATCCAAATATAATAAGACACTCCAAACTCTCCATTCATCCAGAAAATTTTCCTAAAAAGTCCCTTTCAATACCCATTGCTCAGAAGCCTGCAGGTCCCCACGCATCAGAGGTAAAGGATCTCGCTGTTGTGAGCCCGGTCCTGTTCCTGTGAGGCACACTTGCCCGTGTACGCCAGAGCCTGAGTGCAGATCATCTGCCTGCTAGGTGGCCCTGCCCTTCCCCACTTATGAATCAAGGGGCGCTTGAGTCCTGGCCTTTTCATGCAGCCCTTGTTCCCATAATTGACAAACACTTGATATTAACCCAATTTTTAATGGATATCTTTACTGCAGGGATCAAGTAACTTCTGAGTCCAGAGTAACACAAAGATCACGGTGTTTGTGATTTAGAGTACACATGGGCAGAAAACAGTAGCCCAAAGCTTTGCACAGACTCCAGGGTAAGAAAGGGAGGGTATTCCCTTCCAGAAATGTTCATGCATCTCCTGTCTCCCGACCCTTCTAGGATCTTGGGGACGTAAAGAACATCAGACGCTCTAAGGGCCGCTCAAGTGTCAGCAACGAAGCTAACTTCACAACCAAGAGAGGTGGTCTATGTGTTTCCCTCTCTGCTTCATCTTCCCTGACCTGCCTTTGAATAGTTTCCATTGAATTGGCGGTAAAATGTCCACCAATGGGTCTCCTTCCGTGAGCTTTTCTATCCCTGGTAGCATGTTTTATATCAACCTATATCCACCCCATGAACATGTATACTTCCAAGTTTTTGCCTTTATTATATACCGTACTTGAAACATCCTTGCCCTTCTTTGCTACCTGGTAAATATCTCCCCAGCCTTTTCAAGGTTCAGCTCAAATGTAACTCCTTTCTTCACCTTCTTTCCACTGCACTCTTATGATATTAACTGCTCCTTCTTCCCTATTCCCACCCTACTCGATTTTAGAACTCAACCATTATGTACTGTCAACTGTTTATACATATATCACTCCCAGCCCCTGGGGAGGAAAGATTGTCTTACTTAATCTTTATATCCTAAGTTCCTACCTTATGCCAAGCACACAGTAGGTGCTCCATTGATATATGGAACTGAATGCAAACAGCCTAGAGGTTCTTGAAATAGCCCCCAAGTTCCCCTCTGCCACACACAGGTAGAAATCCAGCCTTAGGAAATATTCTGCTGCTTCTGCTGCTTGATGTGGCCCCCTCAACTCTCTCATGTCCACCCACAATTTCTTCATTTTTATCCAATATCTGGCAGCTGCTTCTGGATCTACCTATTCCACAGGCCCACTTCTTGAGTTAGTCTGTTGGCCTCTCTCTGCACAAGTCTAAATACCCACCAACTATTTCTGAGCCTCAATTTCCTCATCTGATTAAACCTATTTGTAGCACTGTTGTATAGAGGAAAGTGAGATGTGTATATAAAATGTATTTCGTACTGAAATATAAAACAATAACACAAACAAAAAAAATGTTAAGGTAAAATGCATTTTTAATCCAATAACAGTGATAATACAAAAATAACTTGCAAAATGAGAAGGCAAAAGAGTTGGGCATATATTTACATGTGGCTAACTAGATGAAGGGAAAAGAAAATTACAACAATGCTAGTATAATTGAAAAAATATACTGGACTAAAAAGTTCCTGAATATTACTGACTGTAATACCGAAAGATGAAAATTGTTCTTCTTATCCTATGCTTAGACATCTGATTATTACCTATCCATAAATGCTTCGAATGCAGTAGGTTCAAAATTAAACTCCTAACCTCTTACCGACTCCCAAACAAACTTGCTTCTCCTGCTGTATTCCTTCTCTTGGGTAATGCCACTACTATCCACTAGTCCCTCCGACCTGGGAGACATACTCCTAATTCCACTCCATTCCAATGCCACCTGCCCATCCTCCATCCAATCCCTCACCAAATCCTGTGGACTCTAAATCCTAAAATAGCCCTTGATTCTATTTCCCCTTACACACAGACAAATTCATTGCCCCCACTTTTCAGGTCCTCATGGTTTCTCACCTGCTCTCCCTCAACCATGTCCCATTAAATCTGTCTACAACTCACCTTCTCTAATTCCCCTAGAGAGAGCTTTTGAAGACATAAACTTTAACATGCCACTTCAAAGCATTCTTTGGCCCCACAAACCCAGTCTAAAGACCAAATTTCTTAACACTTCATTCAAATCAAATTCTTTTGTAATTTAGCCCCTATTCATGTTTCAAGTTATACTCCTGTGCTTCTTAAAGTGTCTTCTGATATAGAAAACAACCTTCTTGGACCCTCTCAAGATGGGCTTTCTCACATACATCCTTTAGCATGGGGTGCTCATCTTAATTAGAGCATCTGTCTCAAATATCATCATCTCTAATTAGGTGTCTTCTTCCTCAACTAAAATTTCTCCATCAAGATATTAACTGAAACTCTTCCATTGCCTCCCCCTCCAGGCAGGTAGCACATGGGAGAAGCAATAGAAAGTGGAAGAAAACAAGGATGGGAGCAGAGGTATGAAGTGGTTAGTCCCAGCATTGGAGGAAGAAAAGGACAGGGCCTTATACCTTTTGTTGGTGGATGAAGAAAGGAAAATATTGTACCCAGCAGATAGTTGACCATATGACCCCAGGAATATGGTCAGATAATTATGATCGGATAACTTAACCCCCAATTTGAGTCATCTTAAAACCATATGCCCATCAATTCTCCCCATCTAAACCTCTGGAAAAGGTAACTGGTTAGACAAGCTTTTGTCTGATGGATGTGGACTAATCCCCCAAAACGAATGTTTCATTGTGAATTATGTCCTGATTACATGCCAACAGGTGATTGCATTTAAAGAGTTTTTTCAGTGTTCTCATCACTGAACTCTCCAAGGGCAGATAGACATTTCAAAAAACAACACACTGGCCTAAACAGGGCATATAAAGATCACAAAAACACTAACTCCTCGTAAGTTTAACCTGTTAAAAAAATTTAGTCCTTTATATACTTTATACAAACATCTTCATATTGGTCTCGACATCTAACAAAGACCAAGTTTATACAACAAAAAAATAATCTAAAATTCTACCTTATTAGGGATCAGTATTATACAAATGAAGTAGGAATTTTATCCACTTAGCAAATGTATCATTCTCAACCAAACTTTCTGCTCTAAAGCACCAACACCCATGGAGAACATAACGTAAATTATAATTCTAGTGTTACCTTTGATCTGCTGCTTCTAGTCTTAGATTATCTCTTATTGCTGCCTTTGTGACTGGGACCTGAAAAGTGAGGGCAATGGATTTGTCTATGTGTAAGAAGAAATAGAATCAAAAGCTATTTTAGGATTTAGAGTCCAAAAAAGAGGCTCTTGGGCTTATTTTATAGGGCATAAAATACATAAAATAAGGCCAAGAGCCTCTATTTTTTTGAGAAAGAGAGAGTTTTACTCAGTCACCCTGGGGTTCAGTGCCCTGGAGTCATAGGTCACAGCAACTTCAAACTTTTGGGCTTGAGCAATCCTCTTGCCTCAGCCTCCAGAGTAGCTGGGACTATAGGTGCTCACCCCAATGCTGACCTAGTTTTTCTATTTTTAGTACAGAGCTTTTACTTAGGCTTGTCTCAGACTCCTGAGCTCAGGAGATCAACCCACCCGCCTGTGGCTTTCCAGAATGCTAGGATTACAGGCATGAGCCACTGTGCTGGCTGCCAAGTCCTTTTTTAATATTCAAATTAAATAACCATAAGCTCTACCTCTACTGTGAAAATGTATTGCCTCCTTCTACAGGGCATCTCACCTCCTTTGCTAAGAGAAAGAACTCAAAGAGGCTTACTCAGCCAAAGCCTCTCAGTCCCGGTCACTATCCTCATGATGGAAGAAAAGTGGGAACTATGAGAAGTTCACCCACAGAAGAATGCCAGGATCTGGTGCAGCTGCTGCTCACAGACTGCTTATGAAAAGCAGAAGGCTTGATGGTGAGGTTCACGCTCATTGCTGTGAGAGCAGTGGTGATTTAAAATACCTTGCTAGCTACCCATCCACTGAAGAAAGGGACCTGGATGTCAGGCCCAAACCAATGCCACTTGTCTGGCGGAAGTTTCCCAAGGTAGAGGATGAGAAAATAGAAAGACATGTTAAATCAACAATAGTCACTACACAAAAAAGGTAGATTTTCTAGTTACCTGGCTGAGCAATCATACCCAAATGTTTTCCAGAAATAATGTCTACAGTGCCAGGAAGGCAGCATCAGAAAGAACCTTACAGCCTCAGATGCATATTTTGCTCCAAGCCAGCTCTTTCCTTGACCATCCAGCCTTGGTTCCTTTCTCTCCTAGTGAAATTACCTGTCCACCAGTTGACCTTCAGTCTGAGCCATACCAATTCATCATTAACATTAATCTGCAAAAAAATAGGATATCAGAATCTCCACCCTATTTCTTCCAGGAAGTTCTTTGTTGTGCAAATTGCTCTTGTGCAATCCAGACACAAACCCTAGCTGAGGAGAATTTCTTAGGGTCCTGATAACAAAGAGATGGTAGATGTGTAGCCTGAAGATAGTCAATAAAATGACTAGTTAAAGATAGTCAATAAAATGACTATTTAAAGAGGGCCAGGCAGGGTGGCTCATGCCTGTAATTCCAGCACTCTGGGAGGCCGAGGCAGGTGGATTGCCTGAGCTCACAGGTTCAAGACCAGCCTGAATCAGACCCAGACCCCATCTCTTAAAAAAAAAAAAAAAAAAGCTGGGGCAGTGTGGCAGGTGTCTCTAGTCCCAGCTACTTGGGAGACTGAGGCAAGAGACTTGCTTGAGTCCAACAGTTTAGGTTGCTGTGAGCTGTGACGGCCATAGCACTCTACCAAGGGTGACAAAGTGAGACTCTGTCTCAAAAAAAAAAAATTATTTTTTAAATTTATAGATCCATGGGCAGGAAAATGCAATATCATGCTTGTAACAAAGAAAGGACATTAACCTCTATAAAACTGAAGGGCAAAATGACAGAGGAGACACCAGTACCTAAAAAGCATAGCTGTAAGGAAAGGGCTACCTAATAGGATCTGTGGCTTTTAGTGGAAGGACAGTGACACAACCAATCTGCCAGTGACCCATTAAGAAAAAGCAATGGGAATAAATACCTCAACCTCCCTCCTCTTCTGCCCTTGTATTTCCTGCTGGTTGATACCACTGGCCAAATACAACAGGAAGCCAGAACACAAGGGATCACAATCCTTCATGTCAGCCCCTGAGGAGAGAGCAGGGTAGAAAGAATGAAAAGTAAAATTGGAGAGGGAGGGGAAGAATTCAGCATAGAAAGCCAGGAGGGAAATGTCCCACAGGACATTAGGGCTATTCCCAATTTGCTTCACAAACTGGTGCCAGCCTGTGAAATATTTGTGGCTGAACTGCCATGAGATAAGTACAGGAATAGAGACTGAGCATTTGGAAGCCCTGATAGCAACTCGATGCTGCCACAGCATTCAGTATGCACTTGTTTCATTAAGCAGAGAACAGAGCAGTCCAGGGGCTGTTGTCTCACAAGGTAAATTGCTCGTGGCATGCACTACTTTCTAGTGCTGCAAAAGAACACGTCCATGCAGTCACAAAGCATGTTTGTAACTTACTTCAACCAAACTATGACTCAAATATTTTTAATATTTTATTTATAAAAATCTTTATATTTATATTTATTTATATTAATTTATATTTATTTATATAAAATATTTATAAAAATCTTTATAAAAGATTTATAAAAATCTTCTAAATGTGAGAATTTATTTATTTTTATTTTATTTATTTATTTTTGCAGTTTTTGCCTGGGGCTGGGTTTGAACCCACGACCTCTGGCTTATGGGGCCTGCGCCCTACTCCTTTGAGCCACAGGCGCCACCCAAGAATTTGTTTATTTTTACAACTTATTATTCTAGCCTTTCAATTGTTAGCCAAACCTATTTTTATCTATACATAAACACATATTTTCCTTTATTAGGAATACTATATAATTATAAGCTTAAGTTTTTGTGATGCAATTTCATATTTATAGAAAAGTTGCAAAACTTTTACAGAGCTGCACTATACATTTACCAGTTTCAGTTTTGCTCACATGTCATGTAGCATTCTCTCTCTCTTTCTTTCTCTTGCTTTTCCTGTCTCTTTGTCTCTGTCTCTGTTTTATATGGTGTGTATTTATATAATTTTTTTTTCTGAACCATTGAGTAAAAGTTTAACACATCATGGCCCTTTTCTACTAAATCATTTGGTATGGATTTCATTCAGGAAAATTAATATTACTGTAACACTAGTATCTAATCCATAGCCTATTTAATTTTCATCTCTATCTCTGTTTTTTATTGTTGTTGTTGTTGTTGTGTGTTTGTTTGAGACAGGATCTCAATTGGTCGCCTGGGCTAGAGTGCAGTGACATTATCATAACTCAACTGCAACTCAAACTCCTGAGCTTAAGTGATCTTCCTGCCTTAGCCTCCTGAGTAGCTAGGACTACAGGTGTGCACTACCACACCCAGCTAATTTTTCTAGTTTTGTAGAGCTGAGTGCTCACTATGCTGGTGAGACTGATCTTGAACTCCTGGTCTCAAGGGATCCTCCTACCTTGGCCTCCTAAAGTGCTAGGATTAAAGGCATGATCTATTATATCCAGCCCAGTTTTCATCTTTTGTCCCAATAATGCTCCTTACAGCTATTTTTTCCCTAGTTCATAATCCAATCCCACATGTAGTAATAATTGTCAAATGTCTTCAGTTCTCTTTAATCTGAAATAGTTCCTCAACTTTTCTTTGTCTTGCTTAACCTTGACTTTTTAAAAGAGAACTAGTCAGTTGTTATGTAAAATGTCCCACAGTTTGGGGATGATTAGTTTCAGGCCATGCATTTTTAGCAGGAGTAATTATGTCCTTCTCAGTAAATCACATCTGGAGGAACACGATGTCAATTTGTCACAATATCAATGGTTAGATCATTTGCTCAAGATGGTGTTCCCCTGTAAGGTAGAGATATATTCTGTGAGAATTACATGGAGACATGAACATCAAATATTTACCACCATGTTTAACACTAGTCAAACCTATCCAGTTGTCCTAGATTTGGCCAGTGGAACTTCCTTTAGGCTGGCTTCTTATCTTTTGATATGCTGCTTCTTTTTTAATAATTCCCTTGCTTTTAAGCATGAGATGCTATAAAATCATCTTGCATTCTTTCTGTTCTGATCCTGGAATCAGACTTTTCCCTGTGGAGCACTGGCTTTAGGAAAGAATGGTGTTTATAAACCAAGATCTGGGCACTAGTGTGCTTATTGTTATAAGTGTGCTGTTGTTGATAGGCCCTTTCAGTGGTGGTGCCAACACACACACAGACATGTACGTGTACACATTAATTTATCTGCACATACATGTATAGACTCATAAATTTATGGTAATGCTTCCAATTCAATCCAAAACCACAGGGAATAGTCTAGTCTTCTCCATTTCCGTCCCAGTAACTACTTCTTTAATAGTGAAAAACCTGGTTTCCACCCTCTGTAATTACAGATTTGTCCACCATTTAAATATATAGAAAGCAGCTTCAGAATTGCTCAACCGTACCACCAGAAAAAGAAAGCTTACTAGTAAGAGTTAGCTTCATCACCAAAAATAAAATTTGTTATTCTGTACACACATAAACATATGTATAAAATGTAACTACTAACTGCTCCTATTTCAATTGGTAAAATATTGATATGTTTAGAGATGGCTAGGAGTTGTGTGTGCACCACAATCAATCCAAGTACATTTCTGCTGCCTAGATGTCATCATTGGAACATAGATTTTACCATGGTGTTATGCTCCACCAAAATCTATATTCATAAGATCACCACAGACACAAATAATTTCATTTTCATTGTTAAATTTTAAATTGGATCTATCCCAATATTCACTATGATGTTTTGCTTTCAAAAAGTAAGCTTCTGAAAGCTTAACTTGGATTTAATGCATTGTCAAAAGAAAAATAATTGAACTAGTAACGAGAATGAACTTGATTGACTTCCTATTTAAGATATTAAACCAGATACTAGAAGAGAATGCAGGGAAAACCCTTGAAGAAATCGGTCTGGGTGAGTATTTCATGAGGAGGATCCCCTGGGCAATTGAAGCAGCTTCAAAAATACACTACTGGGACCTGATCAAACTAAAAAGCTTCTGCACAGCCAAGAACACAGTAAGTAAAGCAAGCAAACAGCCCTCAGAATGGGAGAAGATATTTGCAGGTTATGTCTCC
>CAUYPK010026941.1:0-11565 GCA_963574355.1 Loris lydekkerianus
GTGACTGGGAAAATGCCAGGAAGGCTATGTTGAATATTGGGATGAAAATGTGTCAAATGGTTTATGAAGCTAGTATATGATGCCCCATGATCATATCAATGTACACAGCTATGATTTAATAAAAAAAAAATAAAATGAAAAAAAAAAAAAGAAAAGAAAACTGTTTTGGTTTCTTTGTATTGGTTTTCAACTTTATATTCAATTGCATTCATCATATTTGCCATCCATATTCTGATTTCTATTTCTGACATTTTAACAATTTTATTTTCTGCAGATTTGGTGGCTATGGATCTATTGTGATCCTTGGAGTGTGTCCAACTAGCGTGTTTTTCTTGTAGCCAGAATTCTTTTGTTGGCTTGTTTTCATGCAAAATCTCTTCTCTCAGTTCAGAGCTGGTAGGTTTGTAGCACACTTGTTTTACTTTTCTCGGAACTCTCCTAGTTAGTGAGAAGAGGCCCCTAGATAGCAATTTTGTGTCCTACTCTGGAGGACTGACCCATCAGGGGAAGGGCAGAACAATGATATTCTGTGATATGGCCATTCCTCTGTATCATCCTGTTTCCCTGTGGTTGTCACAGTATGAACCAGTGATGGGGGAGATTCATTTAAAGTGGTGAGTTGGTCCCCAGGTTGCTGCTGGAAGCTTACCAGGGGCTGAGCAAGTCCCTCTCCATTGAGGCATGTGGGCTAACCTTGGCTGGCTTCTGGACAGGTTTCAGGACATTGGTTGGATCTTAGGCACATTGTAGGCCATTGGCCTATGCCTGGGCAGGTCCTAGGACCTTGGTACATGTGTTTGAAGAGCACCTGAACTTGGGCAGTGCCTGGGGACATCAGAGGTCTTGTCCAGTACTTGGATGAGTTGTCACACAACAGCTGGGGAAATATGAAACCCTGGACTTTGTCCCATGGGTCTTTCCCACATGTGAACACTTTACCAAGGTACCTTCCTATCTTGCCAAGAGGACCAGCCTACCTCTCTCTTCCCTGATTTGGGTGTTTCTAGTTTCTTCTTTGATAATTTACAGTGCTCTCTGCAAGACAGTCCATCTGTGAGTGAGTGAATCTCTACCCACAACCTCTGATCATCTCCTTCAAAGGCTGCTTCTAGTCTGCCATCTTGCCCTCCCAGTGTCTTTAAGTCTTTTGACACAATTCCATTCAGTTTTCTACTTTTTAAAAATGATTTGTAGAATTCTTTATGTATATTCTGGGAACAGATTATTCATTAGATTTGTGAATTTTGAACATTTTCTAACATTCTATGGATTGCATTTTTATTCCCTCAAAAAAGTGTGCTTAGATAAAGATGAATTCTTCATTTTTATATAATGTATCTTTTTTTCTTTTTGTGGTACTTTTTATATTGTTTTGTCAATCTTTTTAACACAAAGTTATTAATATTTCTCTTTGATTTCTTTTAAAAGATGTATTGTTTCACTTTCACATTAAAATTCATATCTGAAATTGATTTTTCAATTATCATGGGACATAATTGTTGTGATAATTCATCTTTTCCCAAATTAATAGTCTGTCAATCCAGAGCCACTTATAGAATATCTCATCACTTCTTGTATTTACTGTGGTGCCATATTTGCCATGAATAAGGTGATCATACATGTGAGAATATCCCTCTGGAGTCTCCACAATTAAATTTTTATGTTGACTTGATATGCAACAATTTAACATTTACAAATTTTTTTTTTCTTTAGTTTTTGGCTGGGGCTGGGTTTGAACCCACCACCTCTGGTATATGGGGCAGGCATCCTACTCCTTTGAGCTGCAGGAGCCACCTTTAACTTTTAATTTTAATGTTTAAAACATTTAATTTTTATGTTTAAAAATTTAAACATTATACTGAGGGTGGTGGGTTCAAACGCAGCCCCAGCCGAACTACAACAACAAAAAAAGCCAGGTGTTGTGGTGGGCACCTGTAGTCCCAGCTACTTGGGAGGCTGAGGCAAGAGAATCACCTAAGCCCAGGAGTTGGTGGTTTCTGTGAACTGTGATGCCATGCCACTCTACTAAGGGTGATAAAGTGAGACTTCGTCTCTAAAAAAAAAAAAATTTAAACATTATTTTTTTCTTTTGATACAGAGTCCCACTAAGTTGCCATCCTACTTCACAGCAACCTTAAACTCCTGGGCTCAAGTGCTCCTCCTGCTTCAGCCTCTCAAGTAGCTGTGACTATAACAACCAGCCAATTTCATCTAATTATCTATATTTTTAGTAGAGACAGTGTCTTATTCTTGCTCAGGCTGCTCTAGAACTTCTGAAATCAAGTGAGTCTTCTGCTTTGGCCTCCTAGAGTTCTAGGATTATAGGTGTGAGCCACTTTACCTGACCAATAAATGCACTTTTAATTTTGATAATTTGTAAATAAATTCTTTTAAATTTTTTAATGTTTAAAATTATTCCATCTGCATAAATGAACACTTCTATTTGTTTGCCACTTAACTGTGTTCTGGGCCTGGAATTTTCTCTGTGGAAAATTTTAAACTCTAGATTTATTTTTAGCAGAAGACTACCTGAATTTTTATTTCATCTAGTTTCAGTTTTCCATATTTTTATTTCTCATATATTTGTCCTTTTACTTGAATTTTATAGTTAATAAGCAAAAATTTATTCATAAATTTTTATGGTTTATGCATTTTTGTTGATCTATAATAAATGTACATATTTTTGAGATACATGTGATAATTTGATATATAATTTATAAAGATCAAATCGGGGTAATTAGGCTATTCATTACTTTTCATATTTATCTTTCTCTATGAGAGGAACATTAGAATTATTCTCTTCTAGCTATTTAGAAAGGTACAATAAATTATAGTTAACAATACTCACCCTACTGATCTATTGAAAGCTAGGTTTTATTTTTTCTTGTTGAATATTTGTACCAATTAATCAAACTCTCTTTATCCCTCCCTCCTCTCTACCCTTTTTGGCCTTTGGCAATCACCAATGAATATCTACCTTCATGAGGCACACTTGCAAGTGAGCACATGTGATATTTGTCTTTCTGTCCTTAGTTTACTTCACTCAGCATAATGACCACCAGTTCCATTCATGTTGCTGCAAGTGACAGGATTTCTTTTCTTTTCTCCTTTTTTTTTTTTTTTTTGGATGAGTAATATTCCATTGTGTGTGTGTATAGATAGATATAGACACAGATATATAGCTATAAAATGTTTCTTTATCCATTCATCCATTGATGGGCACTTAGGTTGATTCCATATTTTGGATTTTGTGAATTATGCTGTAACAAACATGGGAGTATGGATATCTCTTTGATATATTGATTTTCTTTCTTTTATATATATCCAGTAATGGAATTGCTGGATCATATGGCAGTTCTAACTTTAATGTTTTGAGAGCATTCCATATTGTTTTCCTAGCCTACAGTAGTGGCTGTACTACTTTACTTTCCTAACAACAGTGTACAAGGTTTTCCTTTCTTCACACCTTACCAAAACCCATTATTCTACCTGATATAAGAATCATTTCAATTGGATGAGATGATATGTCACTAATCTATTCCTAAACTATCAGAAAGGCTTTACATTACTAAACCAACAATATTGGACCATTTGAAACAAATTAACAAGATAAAGAAGCTGGATAGATGGGTTCTAGAAGAATTCAATGAGTGTCAGAAGAAACATCATCTCAAAGCTTGCCTTTCTTTGCTGTCATACTATAAAGCATTTCTGTACCATATTGCTATGTGTGATGAAAAATGTATTCTTTTTGACAATTGCAAGCACTCAGCACAATGGTTGGATAAAGAAGACATGCAAAAACCAAAAGTTCTAATGGTGTTTGATGATCTAGCACTAGTATTATCCACTACAGCTGGTCGGTTGATTACAGTAGATGTCTACTGCAAACCATTGGATGAAATAATGAGGATGCTTGCAATTGTGCAGCCGAGATTGGTCAAGAGAGACAGGCTTGTCCTCCTGCAAGATAAGGTTCAACCATGTGTTACACAAATAATGCTGCTCAAACTTCTGAAGCTGGACTTTGAACCTCTGTGTCATCCACTGTATTCACCAGATCTTGCACTGAATAACTACTACTTCTTCTTCCAGGTTTTTGACCACTTCTTGCAAGGAACAATATTCTATCAGCAAGCTATGGAAAATGCCTTCAGTAATTTCATTACCTCTGCCTCTCCCGGCTTCTTCACTGCTGGCACTCACAAGCTACCAATAAGATGGCAAAACTGTTGATAGCTTAGGTGCACACTTTGAGTAACTGTACTGCTTCTTGTTTGTGATATAATAAACTAAACTTCTTTTTATTGTTTCAGCTTCACTGAAGGTACAAAGAATTAGGTTACACTGTTTGCACTTATTAGGTAAAGTTCCTCTTAGAGTTGTGTCCCACCCACAAGAGGTGTGTGACACCCATTCCACTCCCTCCTCTGCTCCCCCAATTCCTTGTCCCATCCCTTGAATTAATCTGAGTTTTTCACTTAATGTGGGTGTAGATCATCTACTGGCTTCATATTAGAATTGACTACTAGAATCTATACAGAGCTCAAGTTAATCAACAAAAAAAGAGCAAACAATCCCATCTACCATTGGACAAGAGATACAAACAGAACCTTCTCTAATGAAGACAGAAAAATGGCTAACAAACATTTGAAAAAATGCTCATTGTCTCTCGTTATCAGAAAAATGCAAATCAAAACCACCCTGAGTTATCACCCACCCCTCAGTGAGAATAGCTCACATCACAAAGTCTCAAAGCTCCAGATGCTGGTGTGGAGTGGAGAGAAGGGAACACTTAGTACACTGTTGGTGGGACTGCAAACTAATACAGTCATTTTGGGAGGAAATATGGAAAATCCTTAAAGAGCTCAAATAAACTACAATTTTTATTCAAAATCCAACATTTCATACTTTTATATTTCATATTAACATAAGTACATACAACTAGGTAACATTATTTTCATTGGTAATGTAAAGTCAAAAGACTTAACTTCAACGTAGACTTTATCCAACATTTCATATTTAATGACCTAATACATTTTAGGTTAATTTTATTAGCAATATAAGTTAATAAATATGGAGGAAAATTCTTTATTGGCATATACATACTGAAATTCCCTTTATGAATTGTGTATTTCTTAGTAAGTATTGTTAAATAATAATTGTATTATATTTGCTATTGTTAGACAGTTGTAGGCCATCTATGAAGCCCAGTAATTGTCCTTATAATGTAATGAAAGTTTCTTTTTCTGATAGCATTGCTGTATATTTTCCACTAGATGGAGATCTATACCTATTTGATGTCTTTAAGTATGCAACTGTTTGAACTTGAAGCTGTGCGCCTTAATCCTGAACTCCAGTAATTGGGAGGGCCTATTCATTCTCTCCTTCACTCACTCAGCACTCTGAGAACAGCTACCATAGGCCAATATAAACATTATGGAACAAAAAGAAGTAAACCAAGTTGCAGTCCTGAGGTTTCTCCCAGACTCCTGAGAAAAGGAACAAATGTGTAACCCAAAAATGTCTTAACACAATAACTAAGAAAATGCCAGGAAGGCTATGTGAATCAGTGTGATGAAAATATGTCAAATGGTATATAAAACCAGTGTATGATGCCCCATCATTGCATTAATGTACACAGCTATGATTTAATTAAAAAAGTAAAAGTAAATAAATAAGTAAATAAAATTAAAAATGATAAATATAGTGATGAAGAGACTCTGAGAGCTTCTGACTTGAAGAGCATCTGAAATCTCAAGTGTTTCACTTTTCCACTATACTGAATTTTCCTAAAAACTGCAGGCAGTTTTATAATATGAGGGATCTTGTTCAATAAAGTATCTAATGCAATACATATTAATGAAGCATCTGGTATGTACATGTGCAAACTTAAGATATTTGGTGCTATGTGGAAAACAAATGATTCATGCTTTAATTCATTCATTGTTTAAGAAATTTACAACATCAGACAGAGGAATTAAATAAATCATACAGATAATTATAATAGAAAATATAAAATGAAATCTTCGACATTTTAAATAAAATGTTTAATTTCTTATTGAGAGAAGCAGTAAGGTCTTTATGGAGGCCTGGTGGTGTGGCTTGCACCTGTAATCCTAGCACTCGGGGAAGCTGAAGTGGGAGGATCAATTGAGCTCAGGAGTTGGAAACCTGCTTGAACAAAATAAATCTGGTCTCTACAAACAAGTAGAAAAATTAGCTAGGCATAGTGGCAAGTGATTGTAGTTCCAGGTATGTGGGAAGCTGAGACAAGAGAATCACTTGAACCCAAGAGTTTGAGGCTATATTGCCTGGGCAACAGAGTGAGACTCTGTCTCAAAAAAAAAAAAATAAATAAATAAATAAATAAAATAAAATAAAATAAATAAATAAATAAAATAAAATACCCTTCATCTGAGAGATGCCATGTAAAGAATCTTTATAGCACAGATAAGGTTCCAATCAGAAAAGAAAAATAACTGAGATCTTCACTTCAGCCAAAAAAAGTAGCAGAGAGCAAAATGTCAGCAGGTACAATGCCCCTACATGGTTTTTAAGGCTATGTCTAATTCTAACAGTCTTGCTAACTGTTGGCTCTACCTCCTTGGATATGTCAGCTGAAATCTCACCAGCTTTCATCTCTGTTAATAAATTGACAAGACATACACAATAGCTAACACATTTCAGAGATACTTAATTCAAAGACAAAGCAATGAAAGATCTAGGTTTTATTAGTCAGTAGAAACTCTGTATTTCTGACTGAAGTGTAAGGTCTGGCTTGTAGGCAAAATTTAGCTATTATGGGCTAAATTTTGTTCCCTCCTCTCCTCTGGCTGGTCCAATTTATATGTTGTAATATGCATTAATCTCCAGTAACTTAGCAAGTGAGTGTATTTGAAGACAAGGCCTTTAAAGGGGTGATAAAAAAGAGGTCTTTAGCATGGGTTTTAATAGAATCTGACTGGTGTCCTTATAGAAGGAGGAAATTTGGATGCAAAAAGAGACACCAGGTATTTATTCATGCACAGAAAAAGTCCATGTGGGAACACAGTGAGGGGGCAGTCATTTGCTACCTTTGGAGACTCCCAGCTCACAGTATTGTGAGAAAATAAATTTCTGTTGTTTAAGCCACTTCATCTGTGTATTTCATTATGCCAGTCCTAGTAAATAACACAGAGGTTATTATACACATGAGATAAAGCTGGAAAAATATTCTGAGGCCATGCTATAGGGCTTCTTAAAACTGAGATGAAAATGACATATTTGATATACTGTTAAATAAGAAACCATCACAAATTATGAGCTCCAGAGAGGGAAACACCTGCCAGCATCCAAGGAGTAGCTGGTGTCTTTCAGCATAAAGACACTACAGGTAGAAATGGAAGCAACGCTGGGAGGGCTTTTCTTTTTTTTTTTAGCCCTCCTGGTGTTCTTTTACTTGTTGTGCCAAGACATATACATTCTACATTTACTAAGTTTCACATATATCCTCGCAAGATGCATCACAGGTGTGATCCCACCAGTCCCCCTCCCTCTACCCACCTCCCCCCTCCCTCCCTTCTCTTTCCCCCTCCCCCCCATTCTCAGGTCGCAACTGGGTTACAGCTTTCATGTGAAAGCCCTAAACTACTTTCATAGTAGGGGTGAGTACATTGGGTACTTTTTCTTCCATTCTTGAGATACTTTACCAAGAAGAATATTTTCCAGTTCCATCCATGTAAACATAAAAGAGGTAAAGTCTCCATCTTTCTTTAATGCTGCATAATATTCCATGGTGTACATATACCACAATTTATAAATCCATTCGTGGATCGATGGGCACTTGGGCTTTTTTCATGACTTAGCAATTACGAATAAGGCTGTAATAAACATTCTGGTACAAATATTTTTGTTATGATGTGATTTTTAGTCTTATGGGTATATGCTCAGTAGAGGAATTACAGGATTGAATGGCAGTTCTATTTTTAGATCTCTAAGTGTTCTCCATATATCTTTCCAGAATGAACGTAATAATTTTCATTCCCACCAGCAGTGTAAAAGTGTTCCCTTTTATCTGCATCCACGCCAACATCTCTGCATCTCTGGTCTTGGGATTTTGTGATATAGGCTAGTCTCACTGAAGTTAGATGATATCTCAAAGTAGTTTTGATTTGCATTTCTCTGATGATTAGAGGTGGTGAGCATTTTTTCCTATGTCTGAAGGCTGTGTGCCTGTCTTCTTCAGAGAAATTTCTCTTCAAATCCCTTGCCCAGCCTGCAATGGGATCCCTTGTTCTTTTCTAATGCGTTTGAGTTCTCTATGGATTCTGGTTATTAAACCTTTGTCAGAGACATAACCTGCAAATATATTCTCCCTTTCTGAGGGCTGTTTGCTGCTTTACTTACTGTGTTCTGGGCTGTGCAGAAGCTTTTTAGTTTGATCAAGTCCCAGTAGTGTATTTTTGAAGCTTCTTCAATTGCCCAGGGGGTCCTCCTCATAAAATACTCACCTAGACAGATTTCTTCAAGGGTTTTCCCTGCACTTTCCTCTAGTATTTTTATAGTTTCATGTTTTAGGTTTAAATCTTTAATCAAGTGAGAGTCTATTTTAGTTAATGGTGAAAGGTGTGGGTCCAGTTTCCGTCTTCTGCAGGTTGCCAGCCAGTTCACACAGCACCGTTTGTAAAATAGGGAATCTTTTCCCCACTGAATGTTTTTAATTGGCTTGTCAAAAATTAAATAATGGTAAATAGCGGGGAATTCATCTCTTGGTTTTCGATTCTGTTCCAGACATCTACTTCTCTGTTTTTGTGCCAATACCATTCTGTTTTGATCACTATCGATTTGTAGTATAGTCTGAGGTCTGGTAGCGTGATTCCTCCTGATTTGTTTTTATTTCTGAGTAATGTCTTGGCTATATGAGGTTTTTTCTGATTTCATATAAAATGAAGTATTATTTTTTCGAAATCATTAAAGTATGACAGTGGAGCTTTAATGGGGATTGCATTGAAATTATATATTGCTTTGGGTAGTAGAAACATTTTAACGATGTTGATTCTTCCCAGCCATGAGCATGGTATGTTTTTCCATTTGTTAACATTTTTAGCTATTTCTTTTCTTAGAGTTTCATAGTTCTCTTTATAGAGATCTTTTACGTCTTTCGTTATGTAAATTCCCAAATATTTCATTTTCTTTGGCACTACTGTGAATGGGATAGAGTCCTTAACTGCTTTTTCAACTTGACTATTGTTGGTGTATATAAAGGCTACTGATTTAGGAATGTTGATTTTGTGACCTGAGACGCTGCTGTATTCCTTGATCATTTCTAAGAGTTTTGTAGTAGAGTCCCTAGTGTTTTCCAGATATACAATCATATCATCTGCGAACAGCGAAAGTTTGATCTCTTCTGACCCTATGTGGATACCCTTGATAGCCTTTTCTTCCCTAATTGGAGTGGCTTAAACTTCCATTACAATGTTGAAAAGCAATGGAGACAATGGGCAGCCTTGTCTCGTTCCTGATCTGAGTGGAAATGATTCCAATTTAACTCCATTTAATATGATGTTGGTTGTGGGTTTCTGTAGTTAGCCTCTATCAGATTAAAAAATGTCCCTTCTATACCAATTTTCTTAAGTGTTCCGATCATGAAGAGATGCTGGATATTATCAAAAGCTTTTTCTGCATCAATTGAATCATATAGTCTTTGTTTTTTAATTTGTTTATGTGCTGAATTACATTTATAGATTTACGTATATTGAACCAGCCTTGAGACCCTGGGATAAAACCAACTTGGTCATGATGTATAATTTGTTTGATGTGTTGCTGGATTCTGTTTGATAGGATCTTGTTGAATATTTTTGCATCTATATTCATTAGTGATATTGGTCTATAGTTTTCTTTAATTGTTAGGTCTTTTTCTGGTTTTGGGATCAGGGTGATGTTTGCTTCATAGAATGTGTTGAGTAGTCTTCCTTCTTTTTCTACCTTTTGGAACATGTTGAGTAATATAGGTACTAATTCCTCTTTAAAGGTTTGGTAGAAGTCTGACATGAAACCTTCTGGTCCCGGGCTTTTCTTTCTTGGGAGGTTTTGTATGGTTGATGCTATTTCTGAACTTGATATGGGCCTGTTCAGCATTTCCACTTGATTCTGGCTAAGTCTTGGAAGGTGACGTGCTTCCAGGTATCTGTCAATTTCCTTCAGATTTTTATATTTATGAGAATAAAGTTTCTTGTAACATTCATTCAAGATTTTTTGGATATCTGAGGAGTCTGTTGTTATTTCGTCTTTACTGTTTCTGATTGATGAGATTAGAGATTTTACTCTTTTTTTTCTGATTAGGTTGGTCAAAGGTTTATCTACTTTATTGACCTTTTCAAAAAAACAGCTTTTTGATTTTTTGATCTGTTGTATTATTCTTTTGTTCTCAATTTCATTTTATTCTGCTCTAATTTTGGTTATTTCTTTTCTTCTACTGGGTTTGGGGTTGGAATGTTCTTCCTTTTCCAGTTGTTTGAGATGTCCCATTAAGTTGTTAACTTCCTCCCTTTCTGTTCTCTTGAGGAAGGCTTTCAGTGCTATAAATTTCCCTTTTAGAACTGCCTTTGCAGTGTTCCAGAGGTTCTGATAGCTTGTGTCTTCATTGTCATTTTGTTCCCAAAATTGGTAATTTCTTTCTTAATATCATCTCTGACCCTATCAGAGATAGCTATCATTCAACATAAGGTTATTTAACTTCCATGTTTTTGTATGAGATTGCAGATTCCTGTTGTTACTCAGATCAAGTTTTATTTTATGGTGATCCGAGAAGATGCATGGAATAATTTCTATTCCTTTAAATTTATTGAGGTTAGGCTTGTGACCTAAATGTGATCAATTTTGGAGTAAGTTCCGTGGGCTGATGAGAAGTATGTGTATTCAGTTTTGTTGGTATGAAATGTTCTGTAGATATCTGCTAAATCCAAATGCTGGCTGGTTAGGTTTAAATCTAAAATTTCTTTGCTCAGCTTCTTGTTGGAGGATCAATCCAACACTGCCAAAGGAGTGTTGAAATCTCCAACTATTATGGAGCTGGAGGAAATCAAGTTGCTCATGTCCGTTAGAATTTCTCTTATAAATTGAGGTGCATTTTGGTTTGGTGCATAGATATTAATGATTGAAATCTCATCATATGGAGTATTACCCTTAACAAATATGAAGTAACCATTCTTGTTCTTCTTTACTTTTGGTTTAAAGCCTATTGTATCTGCAAATAAATTTGCAATGCCCGCTTTTTTCTGATTACCATTTGCCTGAAATATGGATGATCATCCTTTCACCCTGAGTCTGTATTGTCTTTTAAGTTAAGATGTGAATCTTGTATGCAGCAAATATCTGGCCTGAGTTTCTGTATCCAGTCAGCTAACCTTTGCCTCTTTAGAGGACAGTTTAAACCATTCACATTAATGGAGAATAATGATAAGTCTAGTGAAGTTTTGCGTATCGAATTTTTCAAAGGTCCAGTGGGCATTTTGAATCCTTTCACCATTTTGGAAGTTGGAGTTTGATCAGAAGTTTCTGAGTGAGTTTACTTTTGTGGTATAG
>CAUYPK010026946.1:0-30671 GCA_963574355.1 Loris lydekkerianus
TGCAGGTTATACCTCCAATAAAGGTTTAATAACCAGAATCCACAGAGAACTCAAATGTATTAGCAAGAAAAGAACAAGTGATCCCATCTCAGGGTGGGCAAAGGACTTGAAGAGAAACTTCTCTAAAGAAGATAGACGCACGATCTACAAACACATGAAAAAAAGCTCATCATCTTTAATCATCAGAGAAATGCAAATCAAAACTACTTTGAGATATCACCTAACCTCAGTAAGAGTAGCCCACATAACAAAATCCCAAAACCAGAGATGTTGGCGTGGATGTGGAGAAAAGGGCACACTTTTACACTGCTGGTGGGAATGCACACTAATACGTTCCTTTTGGAAGGATGTTTGCAGAATACTTAGAGATCTAAAAATAGACCTGCCATTCCATCCTATAATTCTTTACTGGGTATATACCCAGAAGACCAAAAATCACAATATAACAAAGACATCTGTACCAGAATGTTTCTTGCAGCCCAATTCATAATTGCTAAGTCATGGAAGAAGCCCAAGTGCCCATCGACCCACAAATGGACTAGCAAATTGTGGTACATGTATACCATGGAATATTATGCAGACTTAAAGAAAGATGGAGACTTTACCTCTTTCATGCTTACATGGATGGAGCTGGAACATATTCTTCTTCGCAAACTATTTCAAGAATGGAAGAAAAAATATCCAATGTACTCAGCCCTACTATGAAGCTAATTTATAGCTTTCATATGAAGGCTATAACCCAACTATAGCACAAGAATATGGGGAAAGGGCCAAGGGAGGGGAAGGGGGGGTGAGGGTGGAGGGAGGGTAATGGGTGGGGCCACACCTACAGTGCATCTTAGAATGGGTACAGGTGAAACCTTCTAAAGGCAGAATACAAATATCTACATATAATAACTAAGAAAATGCCATGAAGACTACGTTGAATAGTTTGATGAGAATATTTCAGATTGTATATGAAACCAGCACATTGTACCCCTTGATTGCACTAATGTACACAGCTATGATTTAACAATTTAAAAAAAAAAAAAAGAAAAAAAATTGAAGGATGCTAGGTAAGCAGATTTGCTCATCTTTTTAAGAGTAAACAACAGAATTAAAATCCAAAACTAAAAGGTAATTAATCAAAAAGAAGGAAGAAAAGAAAGTGGAGGGGATAGGAATGAAATACACGTTTCTGTGAAGGTCCCTTGCTTGATAGGTCTGCCTTTGGAACCACGTAAATGCCATTCATAATTTTAAAACACAAATAAATCACAAAAAAGCCAACAAATTGACACAAATATATCTAACTATATAACATGTTGATAGCATAACCATACAGAGGACAAATATCAAATGACATTAAAACAGTCTCACTAATGGTACAGATCCTAAGGACTGAAGAACCACCATAGAAACAAAACAAATGTGCAAAAATTCCTTAAAGTATATGCAGTAAACTTACTTGAGTGATAATATTGGTATTATTATTCTAAAATTTAATAGAGTTGGATGAATAGATAGATATGGTAAAATAAAGCAAATAAGTAATTATATATTTAAAAAATAAGTATTTATATTAGTTAAGATTTTAAGCATAGGGGCGGGGCACAGTGGCTTACACCTATAATCATAGCACTCTGGGAGGACAAGGATGGTGGATTGCTTGAGCTCAGCAGTTCGAGACTAGCCTGAGCAAGAGAGAGACCCTGTCTCTAAAACAATAGCCAGGCATTGTGGTGGGCCCCTGTAGTCCCAGCTATTCGGGAGGCTGAGGCAAGAGGATTACTTTAGCCCAGGAGTTTTAGGTTGCTGTGACCTATGATGCCACAGCATTCTACTGAGGGCAACAAAGTGAGACTCTGTCTCAGAAAAAAAAAAAAAAAAAAAAGATTTTAAGCATAGGAAAAGTCAATGAAGTAAAGACACTAATTTTTAAGATTGAAATATAGAAGGAAATCATTACTCTTAGCTTTTTTTAAAAAAATGCATATTTCCTTGCTTTGAAATATGAAAAGGTGTTGGAGTAATGAGAATCCAGTAGCATTGATCATACCTAGGAAATTTGACATAGGGTAGGTAACAACATCTTAACACCCCAAAGCACTAACCACGAAGAAATTGATAATTCAGCAAATGAAAATAAAGAATTTCTTTTTATCAAAAGACATCATATAGAGAGGGAAAATATGATTTACAAACCAAGAGAAGACATTTACAATATGCTTAACTAATAAAGGCTTTGTATCTAAAATACATACAGAATTATCTGTATGTACAGATACATTATAAAAACAGAAAATACCCAATGAAAAAATGTACAATGGGCAAAAAATATCAATAGGAATTTCATGAAGAGGAAACATGAAGAAATGATGTTAATCAATTTTAAGGAAATGTATACTAAAATCTCCTTGAGACCCCATTACATGCCACAATTGGGAAACCTCAGTTACTGCTGGAGTGAGCATATGATTAGAACCACTTTGGAGATAAAATGCACATTCCTTGAAACATTTGAAAATAATGCATATTCGGGCAGTGCCTTTGGCTCAAAGGAGTAGGGCGCCAGCCCCATATACCAGCGGAGGCAGGTTCAAACCTGGCCCCAGCCAAAAAAACTGAAAATAATGCATATTCTACAACCTAGCAATTCCACTAAGAGATTAGAGACACTCCTGTCCTCGGGGTACACATACTTAAAAGTTCACAGTAGCATTATTTTGTTGTGAACTGGAAACATCTCAAATCCTCATCATAAGTATATTATAATACTATATAGATAATTCACAAAATGGAATGTCATATAGCAATGAACATTTTCCACGTTATCAATATTGTTAAATGTCCAAAAATCAAGTGATAGAAATGTGTCACAAAAGAATGTACACAACACGATTCGTTTTGTACAGATTCAAAAACAGGCATTTTTAAAAACATATTGTTAGGGAATTCATCTAGAGATGATGAAATAATAGAGAAGCAGGTAATGAGTAATACAAGAGTTAGCACAATGGTTACTGTGAGTAGGGAAGGAGGGAGATGAGATCACAGACTTCTAGGGCTCTATCAATGTTCCATTTCTTACACTGTGAGGTAGAGAGGATATCAGTGTTTATTTTTATTATTTTTTATTATTTTTCTCATATTATGTGCATATGTCTTTCTTCTTTCACATGTATGATATCATTCTTAATTTTTTTAATTATGGTACATTATAAGCTGAAAAAAAATTTGCAACTCACATCAGAGACAAAGAGCTATTCTCCCTAATACTTAAAGAGCTCCTCCTACCTAGTGGGGGAAAAAAAGCATGTGAACAGTTTATAAATAACAAACACAAAGGTTTTTAAAGATGGGTTCAGCCTTACTCTTAACCTAAAAATGTAAGTTACATTACATTAGAACATTGTTTTGCAACTCAGTATTGAGTATGTTGGTAAGTACGGAAGAGTGTGATTGAAACAATTCCTATGAGGATGAGTTGGCAGTATCAAGATCAAAATCACTTCTCGAAATTTATCCTACACATAGACTAGCACACATAGAAAAAAAATGGGGTGTCTAAGATTAATTACTGTGGCATTGTTTATAATAGCAAGAGACTAGAAACCACCTAAAAATCATCAACAAAATACTCCTTAAAAATATTATAAAATATTAATATGTTGGAATGCTGTTTAAAAGAGTGAGGAAGATTTTTACATCTAATATGGAAAGATTCCCCAAGATATTAAGTGGGAAATATTAAGATAAAAAAATCAAGATGAGGAACAGCACATGTAATACTCTACCATTTATTTTTTTTTGGGGGGGAGGTTGTCTTTATTTATTTATTTTTTTTTTGAGACAGAGTCTCACTTTCTCACCCTTGGTAGAGTGCTGTGGCTTCACAGCTCACAGCAACCTCAAACTCCTAGGCTTAAGCAATTCTTTTGCCTCAGCCTCCCAAGTAGCTGGAACTACAGGCACCTACAATACCCAGCTATTTTTAGAGACAGTGTCTCACTCTGGCTCAGAATGGCCTTGAACTCCTGAGTTCAAGCAATCCACGCACCTCAGCCTCCCAAGTGCTGGGATTTCAGGCATGAGCTACTGCACCCGGCTACCATTTGTTTTTAAAAATTGTATTTATAAGACATTTAAAAAACTTCAGTGATACACACACATACAAATAAAATAAAAGTGGTAAGCTGGAAACAGGGTAGGATTTGAGCAAATGATGATGAGAAAGAGGAGGAGACTTTGCACTATAGACTTTGATAAAATTTTTAAATCTTGCATAATGAATGCATCACTTATTCTAAAAACAAAACAGAATATTTACGTAAATAAAAATTGGATTGAGTTTCTTGCTTTTGTTTCTGTTTTAAATATCATTTGTGTTTATTCTCTCAGTACCTCTACCTAAAAACTAGTTTGTATACACAACTATTATGTATCCATAATAATTAAAAAATTAACTTTTGTTTTTTAATTATAGATGCCTAGGCCCAGGCTACTCTGGTGGATTGAATCTCACTAGAGCAGTGCACTCCAGTTAGCACAAAGTTCATGTTCAAGTGTGATCTGGTAATTTCTTCAGGGTTAGTGCTGCCTAGTCCATGGTCGTAATCAAAATCGGATGACACTGGCAATGTCTGGAGATGTTTTTGGTCGTCACAACTAGAAAGTTGCTACTGACAGAGAGAGGGCAGAGGCTGGGGATGCTGCTAAATATCTTTAAAAAATTTTTTCCTTATTGTTGGTGATTCATTGAGGATACAAGAAACCATGTCACACTGATTGCATTTGTTAGGTAAAGTCCCTCTTGCGATTGTATCTTGCCCCCAAGAGGTGGCTGCTAAACATCTTAAACACAACCCTCCAAAAGAAAGAATTATCTAGCTCAAAAATACCAATAGTGCCAAAGTTGAGAAGCCCTGCTACATAGAACTGCAAACAGAGAGCTCCATTTGCTTTACTGAGGAGCCACTCCCCAAATCTGTGGCTATTAAAACATGCTAAAACATCTTTTCTAAGCTGTAAAGCCATAAAAATTGTTTACTAATAAATAATTAAGCTGCAATAAAATCTTGTACATCTGTTACATTAGAGATCCTTCACAAGGGAATTATTTAATGAATCCCTAACGAGAGGACAAACAGGAAATGACATCTGTCACAAATCAATGTTAAGTGTGGTGTGTGTCTCTTGTCAGCCCATGACCCTGTTCCAGATCCAGTTCCTAAATGCTGTTGGAGATCTCTTGGATCTCATTCCCTCACTCTCTCCCATGAAAGATATCAACCTGAAGGTTTTTAAGAGATGGGACATGGGACATTGCTCTGCTCTTATCAAGGTAAGACAGACCAGCTCCTTTTTCTTTTTTCTGGTTCACACAGACTTTTTCTATGTATCACTCAAGCATAGCAACATCTCATCACCGCTGGCAATAGTATACATCAGCTCAGGGGTTTCTTTATGGTAAGATTTAAGAACTGGAGGGAACTCTGATGGAGGGAATTGGAAGTACTTCTGTTTCTCCTACCATTCTTCCCACGCTGCATGCATCCGCCATGCCCACCTTCTGGAATCTTCCATTGTAGATGTTAGAAAGAAGAATCTGTTTTGTGCACATTAAAGGTTAATCTTGGACTCATTAGCCATATTTTTTAGTATTAAATATATCAATAGATACTTACCAGAATTGACACAATCCCTGTATGTCTCCTGCACTTAAACTGTAGTCCGTTTTCTGTGTACTTCCGTCATCCCCTATGGCTACAGGTTCTTCCTGGATTCGAGAACATCTACTTTGCTCACTCAAGCTGGTACACATATGCAGCCATGCTCAGGATATATAAACACTGGGACTTCAACATCAAAGATAAAGAAAGCAGCAGTAATCGCCTCTCTTTCAGCAGTTATCCAGGTAAATAAATATAGAGGGACACCTGAACACTTTGACTACTATGTCAGGACCAAGCCTTGGTGATTCAGAGGTGACTGGAATAGTAGAAAGAATGTTTGGTGTTAGTATACATTCATGAAAATTCTGATTTTTAGAGTGTTTTTGAAGAAATATAGCTCTAATACTTTAATAGAATGACATACACTAGGTTAATGGAGTTGCCAAATAGCTTACACTTTTTAAATGTAAATGGATGCATCTAAATTCACTTCAGCAAATGCCACTTGAGTATTTATGAAGTATAAGACATTTTCCTAAGCTCTGTAATGGATGCAAAGAAAAGCACAACAGATCCTGCCCTTATTTCTCTTCTTGAAGGCCTGTATTTTGTTTTTCTTCTTCACTGCAATTTCCATAACACTTAACCTAGAATGTGGCAACTGGTGCTTAATAAATTGCAAAATGAATGTGTAAACTTTATAGCCTTACATTATGGTCAAGAGAACAAGGTAAGTATGATACAGATAAAAATAATATTGTGTATTTTGTATATGCTCCAAAAGAAGTGCACAAATGTTATATATATTCTGAAGAGGGAGAACTCACACTTGATGATTAGGGGAAGGAAAGAGAGGCTGACATGGGATCATGAACAATGGCTAGAATGTGAACAGGCAGAGATGGATGGCAGCACAATCTCTGTAGAGGAGGGGCTGTAAACTCTTGTGCCGAAAGGAGACAGGTGGGTGATGTAAGTAGCTAAAGCAGGACTGGTATAAGAAAACAGAAGGCGGAGATGATGGCGCTCATGACCCCATCCAAAGGAAGCAATGACTCAGCACCCACAGATTGTCCTTCTCCAGAAATATGAAGACCAGGGTTTTCAGAGCCTCCAACCTCTTAAGATAGAACTATGATTTAAAAAGCAAAACCCACTATGCGAAGTCAGCAAAGCATGTCTGCTAGTTGGAATAGTCCCCCAGTTGCAGGGTTGCAACCTGCTCAGGAAACATCATGAGCAAAGATAAGGGGAAAACACCAAACATCTAAGAGTCCAACACAGACGAAGTGTGGACAGTTGTAATCTTTAATTACATAGCTATGGCATATGGGGTGGTTATACAAACACCTGTCATTGGGATCACTTTGATTTCGTCTTTGCCTTAGTTTGAGTAATTGTTTTAGCATTGAGAGGGTCCAGGGTCTCCTCTCCCTGGGTTAGACTTTGCTTTGATTCTTTTATGTTCCATTAGACCTTCACTTAAGGACGTCCAGAAACTGAAACCAGTCAAAAATCTTCCTCTTCCTTTTGTTTGGTATAACATGAAATGTTCTGCTTTGAAATCTTTGTGGAATATGATAGTAATCTGAACAGTCTTGGATTCTAGATGTAGTATCAGAGGAGGACATGGGACGTTTTCCTATAACCTTGTTAACATTTGCATATATCCTTCCAAAACAGATATATAGATAGATAACAGATAAAACACAGAACTTTATAGAGCAAATGAAACTGCCCAAGAACAAAAGACACTTTCATACCCCAAAGTGTTTTTACAGAAACTTGTGGAGCACTGTGATTCATATTTTCTTTAACTGGAAGGCTTCTTTCTCAACAAAAACCAGGAAAAACATGGAGAGTCTTATTTATATCACAAACTGTTTGATTAAGGCATCAGCCACATTGGACTCACCCAACAGATACCATACTTTACCATAAAGTTCATACCATGTGAGCTGTTGAGCCCCACACAAAGCTGGGTAGCTTCTTTGTTTTTCTTTGGTGGGGAAATTCCATGGTTGGTTGTGTGAGTTAGGAGTGGAGCCATTTTCCTGTGGAAGGGGACAGAGCCTAGAGACTCTTCATGATTGGAGAAGGATATTAAGAATTCTTGAGTCAGGCTGGGTACAGTGGCTCTTACCTGCAATCCTAGCACTCTGGGAAGCTGAGGCAAGAGAATTGCTTGAACTCAGGAGTTCAAGACAAGCCTCAGGAAGAGGGAGACCTCAATCCCTAAAAGAAATGCACAAATTAGCTGGGCCTGATGATAGATGCCTGTAGTCCCAACTACTCAGGAGGCTGAGGCAGCAGGATCACTTGAGCCCAGGAGTTTGAGGGTGCTGTGAGCTATGATGACACCACTACATTCTACCTGAGGGAGCAGAGTGAGCAAGACCTCTGTCTTAAAAGAAAAAATGAATTCCTTAGTTAGTAGTTAATGATCACATATTGCATTTTTGAAATATGCCTTTGGAGTAGATCTTAAGTAATCTCACCACGTAAATAAAGTAACTATCCGAGGTGATAGATATGGTAATTAGCTTGACTGCAGCAATCATTTCCCAGTGTGTGTATGTACATCAAAGCATCATGTAAACCTTAAACGTATGCAATTTTTAGTCAATTATACCTCAGTGAAGTTAAGAAAAAGAAGATACAAGTAAAGTGAATTAGGAATTAATTAATATCCTATGTTAAGATAGCAGTTTGAATATTTATTTAAAATTAAATAAAGGCAATATGAAAAATAAAAAACAAGAACAAAAAAAGAATTCCTAAGTCAGAACAGACAGACGCAGTCAAGAAACATTCATGACTTGGCTAAGGTACACATCAAAGACGATGACAATTGGGATGTTACAGCTACCATCATACTAAATAGACAGGTAATTCTGAAAGTCTCATATGTGCCTATTTGTACTCTTACAATATATTGTGGCCTTCCTGCCACATCTTTTGACCTCACCATTAAGACAATCACCATGAAAAACATAAAAGCTTCAAGACATCACATTTTATGGCTTTTATAACATTTCTAGGAAGGAAAAAGGAAGAGCTTGGACATCTGCTAAACTGTTTTTCAACATACGAAGTCCAACCACTTTGGACTTCCATTTTCTCATCTGTAAAATGAGGCTAGTAGAATGCTTGCTTCATAAAGTTATAAATATTATACAATTTGCTGATTCGTCAACAATTTTCTGTTAAAGTGTTGTGCTGGGCAAAGGATTTATGATGTGGAACAAGACAGACATAATCTCTACTCTCACAAGATTTGCGTTCTGCAGAGAAATAGACACAAATAAAAAAGCAATGACAATAAGGTATGATTTGTGTAGTTACAGGGAAGACTAGTCTAGAGATGTGGAGATAGCTTTTAAGAGAAACCAGGATTTAGATTAAGGCACAAAAAATAAAGATAATTTAGCCAGGCCAATGGGGATAAGATGTCAGTAGAATGCTTCATGTGGAACAAACAGCGTGTAAGCAAGAGAAAATGTGAATGCAGAGCAACACAAGACCACTAAAGTGATAGGTGTAAAGGATATGAATATATTTGCATTGTGGAATTGTCTGGCCCATTAGAAGAGGAGGACAGGAGAGGCTGTTGGCAGACATTTAGAATGCTGGTACCTCAAATGTTTTGTAAATGGTCAACCATGTATGGATGGGAGATTGATACCCACCTTCAAGAAGAAAACTAATGTCAAAAATGCCTGAGTTGATGTAGCACAACACAACTTCCTGTGCTCTCCTGTTGTCCTAGCAAGAATCCTTGAGGGATGATTACCAAATAAGAATTTTTAGGGTTGGGCACTCTGGGAGGCCAAGGCGGGTGGATTGCTTGAGCTCATGAGCTAAGACCAAGCTGACCCAGAGTGAGACCCTGTTTCTAAAAATAGCCAGGGGTTGTGGTGGGCGCCTGTAGTACTAACTACTTGGGAGGCTGAGGCAAAAGAATCACTTGCGCCCAAGAGTTTGAGGTTGAGGATGAAAAAGTGAGACTCTATCTCAAAAAAAAAAAAAAAAAAAAGAATTTTCAGAGGGACACTCTCAAAATGATATGTCAGCAGAGGAGAACAGAAGGAACAACAGCAATTCTTCAAAGGACTTCATCAGTATTATACAGGAATTTGTTGCATCCAGGACACCCAAACTCATCCAAGCCAAGCTCATGCTCTGCATTCACCAGAACCACAGTTAAAGAGGCTTCATAAAAATAGAGGTGGTTGTGTGTCAACAGATTAATTTTATTAATCTAGAAAGGATTTCAGGTGTCTTGGTTGCTTAATAGGTTTGGTCTTCTTTAGTCTGTTCTAAAAACAGGACAGAAATTTCACTCACTCTTGGGGAATGTGCAAAGCCCTGAGAAAGTGAGAAGTGCACCAAAGTGCACTAGGTGCTGATAACCCCAATGCCACCCTTAGGTGTGGGCACAGGATTCCTCTCTCACCCAAATCTCAAATGCTTTCCTCTAAATTGTCTAAGTCTGGCTGGGAATGGTGGCTCATACCTGTAATCCCAGCACTTTGGAAGGCTAAGGTGGGTGGATTGGCTGAGCTCAAGAGTTTGAGACCAGCCTGAGCAAGTGTGAGACTCCTATCTCTAAAAAACAAAAAAACAAACAAAAAAGGAGTTGCTCTCCAACCCCCTGGTACAGGCCAAGATGGCAGTAGTGGCCATCTTGATCCTGACCTATATTCCTTGTCCATCAGTTTAGAAAGCTTTTTTGTAGAAAATTTCTGAAACCACCGTCAGTGCCTAAGACTGACCAGGGTGGCAGAGCCATCCAGGACAGCCTTTCTGAGCCCAGATAGGCCCTTGTCCCATTTCTCCTCCCCTTTTGGGAGCTCTTCTCCTTCAGCCTTACACATGTATTTCCACAAGATGCCGCAAATCACCCTGGGACTCAAGTCTACCATCTGGGACCAGTGCACAGAACCTTTCACTGGCACTCACGGTATATTTTTTGTAGGACAGTACATAATTGAGCTGTTGGGATGTTGGTAACATGATGATGTGAGGGGACTCTTACGTTAGACAGAGCATGTGTTCAGGGCTCTAGGCTACCAAATATCATCTCTTAGCCCTGGGCTTCAGCGTGTATGCCGGCTCTGCCCTGGCTTTCTCCTGTCTGCTCGTGGTGTGGTGCCACCTTCTACAGCACCTGAGAGCAGCAGGGGAAAAGAGTAGAGCCAGCTTCACCCTCTGAGCTCCACTGCTGGTTGCCATGGTGGCCCCCTCCCTGCTGTGGGTGCTGCACCAGGTGTTAGGCAGTCCTGGGCCCCTCCAGGCATTTGGAGAACTTGCTGCACAACACAGATTAGCCTTTGTAGCAGATCTCTTCCCACCAGAGGTCTTCCTGCTCTCATAGGTCAGTCTGTAGCTGAGTGGATTTTCCTCATGCACTTGGGACAGCTCTTCCAACAGAGCCATTCCTGCCCACTGGTGCTGTGTATGGAAGGTGGGGGAGTGGTTGGCATGACAGATCGCACTCTAGGAAGACAGTAATTAGTCCAAAGAGACCAATAGCAGACATGGTTGGAAAATGTGTTGATCTACATTTATACTCTAACATTCCGAATGTTAATGTTAGTAGCCAGAAAATGAATTGTACCATTCACAGTTTTAACATTCTGAGTAAGATTTGCACTTGTGGTCATAATGAGCAAAGTGTAGTAAAAATCCACAGGTCTTTAGAAGCCAGTTTTTGCAAGTTGTGTGATAGATATTGCAGAGTCATTAAGTGAATGGCACTAGTGAGCCACAGAGACAAAGAGATCCGTGTTGTTTCTACAAACAGGTTCCAAAGAGTCATGGCCTTTCTGAGTAATAACAGTATTGTTACCTTTTTCTCATGATAGAGATAGGAAATTAGAGGTGGTACAGGGACCCTATAAAGAATCTTCCTGTGCACTGATTGGACAGTAGACCAAATACCTAAGTACCTTTCTCTGCCTATTATTATTAATCTTCAAGGATAAATCAGTATATCCATGTAGACCCATGAATTTTGTAATACACTTCTTAATCAAATTGTTTATATAGGCAAGGAACTTGCCAAAAAAATAAAATAAAATAAAGTGCTTGCTGCTGGAGGTACTTGATACTCTTTGTGGCCCTGGATAGCCTTGTTCTAGAAGTTTTCTGTCCCTAACAAAAAGGGTTTTGAATAGCCATGGTCTGTTTTGCCTAGCAACTGTTAAGGCTGAGGGCATTGATTTTGGCAAACAAGTAAACAAGTCAAGAATTAAGAAAGTAAGAGAGAGAGGGAAATCACACAGGAAATGGCGGCATTAAAAAGGTGGCCAGTCCCACTATCTGATGTCCTCAGCAGAAAGAGCTGAAGGTTTAAATCAATTCAGAGAAAACTGACAAAATCAAGAGCATTGTGTCTTCCGATCTATAAATGTAGTCTATTTCCCTTTTTATTTAAGTCTTCTTTAATTTGAGCAAGGTTTTTTAGTTTTCAGTATACAGATCATACATACCATTTATTACATTGAATGCTAACTAATGTTTAATGCTATTGGGATCAGAATTGATACTTTCATTATTTTTTCTAATTGTTCATTGCTTGTATACAGATATCAGTTATCCATTGCTACCTAACAAATTACTCCAAAAGTTGGTGGCTCAACTCATGGTTTCTGTGGATCAGGAATTTAGAGAGGACACAGTGAGGAGAGCTTGTCTTCACTCTACTGCGTCTGGGGCCTCAACTGGAAGTCTCACTGCCTGAGGGGCTGAAATCTCTGATAGCTTTACCCAGTGGTTCTCAACCTTCCTAATGCTGTGACCCTTTAATACAGTTCCTATCGGTCACGACCCACAGGTTGAGAACTGCTGGAATCTAAGCTGGAGGATGCGTTTCCAAGATGAATCACTTACATAGTCGACAAAGTAGTGCTGGCAAATTGGTTCCTCTCCACCTGAGCCTCTCCTCAGAACTCCTTGAGTATCCTCACAAGGTGTGTGGCGTCCTCCAAACTAAGTGATCCAAAAGAACAAGGCAGAAACAGTAATGCCTAATTGTGACCTCGCCTCAAAAGTCACACATTGTCACTTCCACCAGATTCTAGGCATTAGATGCAAGGTATTATGACCAGCCTACATTCCAGGAAAGGAAATTAGGATGCATCTTTTAAGAAGTGTGTCAATGAATTCATGGAAAATTTTAAATTACCACTGCTTAGATAAAGATGACTTTTTGTATATAGTTATCTTGAGATCTTTTTAAATCCATGTATCAGTTCTAAGAGCTTTTTTGTAGGTTCCTTGGAATTTTTAATATACACAATCATGTCATCTCTGGAAAAAGATAGTTTTGCTTCTTCTTTTCCTTGTATGTCTTTGATTGTTTTCTTGCGTAATTATACTGGACAAGGCCTCCAGAATATTGTAGACTACAAGTGGTGAGGCTGGAAATCCTTGCCTAACTACTGATCTTCAGTGAAAAGTATTCAGTCTTTCACCATTAAGTATGTGTCATTAGTAGGGTTTTTGTAGATGCTTTTTATAATGTTAAGGAGAGTCCCTTCTCTTTGTACTTTGCTTCATGTCTTTTATCAATAAAAGAGTATTGCCTTTTGCCAAACTCTTTCTCAGTATCGAGAGGATCATATGACTTTTCTCCTTATGATGAATATGTTGACTTTCAGATGTTAAAACTGATTTGTCATTCTTAGGTTAACTTTCACTTAGTCATGACATACTATTCATTTTATTTTTTTATTCAATTTACTAATATTTTGTTAAGAACTTTTTCACCTGTATTCATGAGAGATATTGATTTGTCGTTTCCTTCTCTTATGATGGTTTTGGTATCAAGGTATTCTAAATTTGGAATTATTTCTTCCTCCTAAGTTTTCTAAAAGAGTTTAAATATGATTGGTATTATTTTCTTCTTTAAGTATTTAATAGAATTCACCAATGAAGCCATCTGGATATAAAGTTTTATTTTTTGAAAATAAATTTACTTTATTATATATTTAATCTTTTGTTGATACAGGACTATTCCAGTTTTCTAATTCTTCTTGAGTCCATTTTAAAAATTTGTCCCTTTCAAGGAATTTATCCATTTCTTCTAAATTACCATTTATTAATGTGAAGTTATTTATAATATTTTTCTTTTTCTTTTTTTTTTTTTAGAGACAGAGTCTCACTTTATCACCCTCAGTAGAGTGCTATGGCATCACAGCTCACAGCAACATCCAGCTCTTGGGCTTAGGCGATTCTCTTGCCTCAGCCTCCCAAGTAGCTGGGACTACAGGCGCCTGTCACAACGCCCGGCTATTTTTTTGTTGCAATTTGGCTGGGGCCGCGTTTGAACCCACCACCCCTGGTATATGGGGCTGGTGCCCTACTCACTGAGCCATAAGTGCTGTCTGTAATATTTTTTTTAACCTCTTAATGTTGATAGATCTGTAGTTAAGCCACTTTATTATTCATGATATTATGTCATCATTCTTTTTTTACATTTTTTTTTATTGAGGGTATAAAGAATTAGGTTACAATGTTTGCATTTGTTAGACAAAGTGCCCCCTATAATTGTGTCCTGCCCCCAAGAGGTGTGCCATCCATCCTAACATTGTACTCATTAAGTGGGAACACCCCCATTTCCCTCTCTCCTCCCTCCCCCCACTCCCTCATTCCCCCACCTCCCACCTTGAATTGATTTGAGTTTTTCTCTTATGTGAGCATGTATTAGATTGTCTACTAGCTTTATATTAGAACTGAGTACATTGCATTCTTGCTTCTCAATTCTTGTGAACTTTACTAAGAAGAATGTGTTCCAACTCTACCCAGCTTAATACAAAAGATGTAAAGTCTCCATCTTTTTAAATAACTGAATCGTATTCTATGGTATATATATATATATATATATATATCACAGCTTGTTAATCCATTCCTGGGTTGGTGGGCATTTAGGTTGTTTCCAAATTTTGGTGATTATAAATTAAGCTGTGATAAACAGTCTAGTGCAAACGTCCTTCTGATAAAAGGATTTTTTCTTCTTCTGGGTAGATGTCTTGTAATGGGATTGCAGGATCAAATGGGAGGTTTAATTTGAGTTCTTTGAAGATTCTCCATACTTCCTTCCAGAAAGGTTGTATTAGTTTGCAGTCCCACCAGCAGTGTGGAAGTGTTCCCTTTTCTCCACATACAAAAAGTCTATGGAACACTTCACAGATTTGCATGTCATCCATCCTTGTGCAGGGGCTATGCTGATCTCTGTATTGTTCCACCCCTGATCTCTGTATTGTTCCAGTTTTAGTATATGTGCTTCCGAAGCAAGCACCATTCTTTTTTCTTGATTAGTCTAGCTATAACTGTACTACATTTTAAAATATATTTTTCCAAGGACTGTTTATTTTTTTATTTCCCACGATAGGATACAAACATTTACTTCTGTATTATTTTCACTCGGTGAGGGTAAACTTGCAAAACGCAATAGTAGGCATGTAATATCAGCTATTTGATATAATAGATAAAATAAGAATGGGAGAACTGTATCAATGTTATTGATATTTTCCAAGAACTAGATATTAGTTCTATTGATTTGCTTTCCATTGCCCATGTTTCTTCTTCACTGATTTCATTTTTATTGTTGTTATTTTCTTTCTTCTACTTTGGGTTTAATTTGCAGTTTCTTTCTAGCTTCTTAATGAAGAAGTGTAAATAACTAATTTTGATCTCTTTCTACTATAAATAAATAAAACTATAAATTTCCTTCCCACTTAATCACTACTTTCAGTGCATGTGACAAATTTTGGTATGTTTTGTTTTCATTTTAATTCAATGTAGAATATTTTCTAACTTATCTCACATGACTGATCCATAGCTTATTCAGAAGTGTATTATTTAATTGCCAAAAATTTGGAGACTTTTCTGTCATTGTTTACCAATTTAATTCCATATTCTAATTTATTTGTTGCAATTAGAGAGCATACTTTGTATAATTTTGGATTTGTTAACTTTATTGAGATCTGTTTCATTGCCCAGGATGGGTCTGTCTCAATGAATATTCCATATACTGTTGAAAAGAATGTGAATTCTTTTGTGTTGAAAATAATTCTGGTATTTCTGAGTGTTATGTTCCATAAAAGCCAATCACATCAGGTCAATTATAGTGTGATTCAAATCTTCTATTGATTTTCTTCCTACTTGTTCTATCAGTTACTAAGAAAGGAATATTCCTAACTCCTGCTATAATTGTTAACTTGTCTATTTTCCTTTCATTAGTGAAATTTTGCATCATACATTTTGATGATCTGTCATTAAACACACATTTATAAGTATTCTTATTATATTGACTTTTTAAAAAACATTATGAAATGCCCCTTTTGTTTCTAGTACACCTTCTTGTCTTAAAGTCTATATTGTCTGCGGGTAATAGAGCCACTCTGGCTTTCTTATGCTTACTTTTTGCATATTCTATTTTTTCTAACCATTTACTTTCAAACTATTTGTGTCTCGAAGGTTTTATAAATAAAGGTACATTTAGCTGCAATTTCCCATTCTCCCTGCGTATGGCAACTTAAGGGATGACTTTTGGGTTACCATATCACATATAAATTTATTTTCTCACAGTTCTAGAAGCTGTGAGTCCAAGAACAAGTTGCTGGCAGGTCTGGTTTATCCTGAGGTCTCTCCTTTTGGCTTGCAGATGGCCACTTTCTCACTACATCCTCACATGGCCTCTTCTCTGTGTGTACACATACCTAGAATATCTTCCTCTTCTTACACAGACACCAGTTATATCCCATTAAAGCTTACCCATATAACCTCAGTTAACCCCAATCACCTTTTTCTAGGCCCTATCTTCAAAGATAGTCTCATTCTCTGGTACTGGTGTTAAGTTTCAACATATGGATTTGGGGGGAACACAATTCATTCTACAATAAGGAGTTAGGAGTACACTCAAGGAAGGAAACCCTGTGCTTGTTATTAACAATGCTGCACTAATGTTCAGTTTCTCCCTGCCTTTAATCATTTTTAGTATCTTCAAATAGTTATTTTTAAATAGTTTTAAAGGGCCTCCTGGCATGTCAGGTGGGTGGAGGTTTCAAGTGGGAACAAAAGCTGGAATCTATTCCAGTTGAAGATTCCAGTAATGATGTTCCCCTAGAGGTAAGGCCTCAAGCTTAATCACCTACAGTTTATACTGTTATCTGCAGGAGAAACCACTCAATTTCTCCACGCTGCTATGATTGGAATATTCACCTTTGGCAAAACATTTTCATTCCAGTTAATATGTATCACTCAATTGCTTTCCATATTAATAAAAAATAGCCCAAGAGTTCCTTCTAGAAGTCTTTCTTCACCTGCAGGCTGAGTAAATTACCCCTCTTTTGAGCTTACTAGATACCAGGTACATAATTTCTTCAAAGACTATATTCCATATTCATGTTTGCATCCCCAGTACCAGCACAGAGCTTTTTACAGTGCAATCAGTGAATAAGTATTTCTGGAAGGAAATAAAAAAGAGAGAAAGAGAAAGAGAGAGACAAAGAAGAAAGGAAAAATGAAGAACGGTAGAAAGAAGAGAGAGGAAGGTGATAGGCAGACAAATTGTGGGTGTCCCACTTGATGTGGATGTGGTAGGAGCTGCAAGGAAGAAAAAGATGCAGTGAAGTGAGAGGAGGGGTGAGAACTGCCCAAGAGATCACCGTTCCTGTGGTAACCTCATTGCTTTCTACATGGACTGCCCTCCTTTATGTCCTGGATTTGAAAGCAGGAGTCCAAGATGTTCAGGAACTGTTAGCAAAGGACTTCGGATGCAAATGTAGGTGTTGAAGTTCTATCTTGAAGCTAATCTTTTGTAGTGGCTAGCTAATAAATGATACAAATAGGACAGGACTAGTTTTATGGGAATGAGGCAGTGCTTGTGTTTTAAATAAGTTACTGTAAACTTGTTTGTGCTCAACTTGCTATGAAGTAAAAAGGAAAACAAAAAAAACCTATTTTTTTTTTTTTTTTTTTAGTTTCTACTATGTGCCTGGTTCTGTGTCTTTGATACTATGAAAAACATTTTATGTGTATTGTGTCATTTAATTTTCCTAGAAACCTAACAAGGGGGATCTATCTGCATTTTTTGAATAAAGAAACAGAAAAAGGTTGAGAGAAGTTAAATAGGTCACACACATGGTCAAGGTCACACAACTCAATTGTTGAGAACTGGGTTCAAATGCAACATATCAGATAATAAATATCCATTTTTTCCCCCACAGAAATGATTCAGTTTGCTTTTCATGTTAGGTGGTTAAAATTAAAAGAGCCATGAACTAAAAAGGCCTCTTGTCATGCCAGGTGGGTGGAGCTTTCATGTGGACACAAAATCTGGATCTGGTCACTTCTGCCAGGGCACACCTGTCATGATTGTCTTTCCCCATCTAACTCAGCAAGCTTCCTCCCTTCCATCTTTCCCCTACTTAATTGAGGGCTCTAGTATTGATGTTCCCCCTGGTGCTGGAGGCTTTAAGTTTGATTATCTTAAGTGAGGTTCTCTGGAATGCAGTAAGCATGTTTCACCAAGCATGGGTGTGTTCCTACTTTGCATTATGTTCAGGTCTCCTGTCACCTCCCCCAATTAAGTTTACCTCTTATACTTAAAAATATTGCTCAAATTTTCCCATGGAGCTTGCTAAAAATGCAGATTCCAAAGTGCCACTCATAGACATTCCTATTTCTTTGATCTGGATTTGAACATTTGTAACAAGCACCTTAGGTGATTCTAACATACTGGGCCCATAGCCTGTCCTTTACTACTGTGACAGTCTGGTGGTCTAGGTAGCAAATACTTTGCTTAGGCTTTTCTTGCTTGAGTTCATGTACTCAAAGGGAGGTACACACAAAGATTAAAAAAATAGGTTAAAGCCCTAGGAAAACTTAATCAAGTTTTTATAGCCCAAAATGTGATAACTTCCATAAGCTATAAACTTGCTATTTCATAATGTATGTTGCAGACATACAATTTTATGTTACCTCTTTGATCTTAGGTACTTTAGTCATAAAGGTGAAATATACACAAAACAGTTCACAAATTAGTACATACCAGAATTCCTGTCCTGCGCTTTTAAAAAATAGAACCAAGGGAAGAAAAAAAATAAAATCAAAACTAGGGCACATATTCCAAAAGATTATAATTTAATTTCTGTTTTCTTAAGTACCTCTTAATAATTCTTTATCTCCCCTTTGGCTCCAAACCAGGACTCTGATGTCTTCTACCAGGTCACACCTGTCATGATTGTCTTTCCCCACCTAACTCAGCAAGCTTCCTCCCTTCTATCTTTCCAGAAATTCCACCTTATTTTCCATGCTTTTCTTGATTAACTGGTCAGAAGGCGATTTCTCTCAACTCCACCCTGTCTCAATGTGCAACTCCCCATGGCTCAATCTTCTTAATTGTTTCTAAGGTATTTGTTCCTTTGTGTGAACTAAGTGTTGTACCCATTTGTGTGACTACATTATCTGTTCCCATCACATTTGTCAGGATGTGATGTAATGAAAACTGCATGTGTTGAGAGTTGGTCTTAGATTTATTCTTGAGGAAGTTGCTTATTAGCATTTAGTAGTTTAAATAGTTCACCCAAGTTCTTTTTGTGAAGATCAAATGATAGCATCCATCCTTCTAAAGCAAGGTATCCGGCAAGCAGAAGATGCACTATACATTGTCAGTCACCACTGTCTTCTCTTTTTCCTTTAGATTTCACGATTATTTATTGAGCACCTACTATGTGTCAAACCCTTTTCTTGGTGCTGAAGTGAACAAGGACCACCAGTAAGCAAGGGAGAAAAAGTTCTTTCTCAGATGGAGTTCACATGCTATGAAGTAGATAGAAAAGAAAAAAGGAAATAATCAATAATCTGAAATTCAGGGGTGTCTGACCTATGAGGGCTGCATGCTGATTTTGTGAGGACTTCTTTTGCTTATCTGCAGTGTGATATGTGATATGTGTGATATGTGGATATCACAAAAAGTATGCATGGACCTTTTTTTTTTTTGCTGATTAGATTTTGTTTGTGTTTGTGTATTTAATGTGTGGCTCAAGACAACTCTTATTCTTCCCATGTGCAGCAGAGAACAGAAAAAGTTGAAACCCTGAAAATTAAATAATTTATTATTAAAGAAAATTTCATTTTGGTATAGATGGTAATAACAGAATGCTGATTAAATACAAACCCACCTTCTTTACATTTCATTCTATGTAACGTTTAAGATACTTACTGATTCCTTTACGTGGACACTCTGAGATACCCAGGTTGCACAGTAAGGGCTTAGATCCACAGCAGCCTGATTCCTTCACTAACCACATTTCTCCTGCCTATTGGATGGAAATGCGCTCAATAAATAATGAATTAACTGAAGAATAACCCCTAGAAGAAGGAGAAATTTACTGGTATCAGTTAGGATCTTGGCAGGCAGGGAGGCAGATGAATGTCATTCTGGAAGGTGGAAGGCAATATAAAGGGCTGTTGAAATTTGTGTCTAAAGGGAGCCCAGAGGCTTCCTTTCCTTGGAGTGAGCAAGCAGAATATTTTTCCACTGCAGACAGCAATCTCAGAGCAGAGGTTTTGATGGAGATTCAGAGGGGAGCACAGAAGGGTAGGAAGGTGGCCTGGATACAAGACTTTTGACAAAGCCAAGGGAATTCTGATAAGGTCTCATTGGACAGGTTAGCACATATTGGATGTTTGCTAAATATTTTTGTGTGGGAGGGTTTGTTTTGTTTTGAGATGGGGTCTCGCTGGTACCTAGGCTGGTCTAGTCTCAAACTCCTGGGTTCTAATCTCCTGCATAGCTGGATTACAAGTGAGCATTAACTGTCAGACAGGCTTTAAAAAATTCAGACAACTCAGGTTGCTGTTTCTCAGACTTGTGCTTTCTGAGAAACAATACCGCCCCTCCTCAGCAGTGGAAGGAAGCTGAGCAGAAAGGTTGAGTGTTGTTCAAAGTTGTTACTTTTTCTTTTTTAAAAAAGGAAAGAAGAGTTCCCTAAGTGTCACATTCAGCTGTGTTAAGATGAAATGGCAACAGGACATTTCAGAGCAAAACCTATAGGATAATTGAATTATTGTATTAGCTGGCTATGGGTGCATAAAATATAACACCCAAAACTTTATAGCTGAAAGCAATATGAGATTATTATTGCTTTTTGAGTCCACAGCTCAGCTAAGTGGTTCTTTCTACACGTCTCAGTGTGTGTGGTTGGCTATGGATTGGGTAGACAGCTCTGCTGAGCCTGGATGAACTCTCTCACACATTTGGGGTTGACTGAGATGACTGGGTCCTTCCTCATGTGGTCTCTCATCTTAGAGACCAGGCCAGATTGGATTCATTTACAGGGCAGAGACAGGGTTACAAGAGTCAGCGGATGTGTACAAGGTCTCTTGAGACCTAAACTCAGACCTGGCATATTCTGTTAGCTGAAGCAAATTCCAAATCCAGCCCAGATTAAGAGGTGGGAAGACAGACAACCCTTGATGGAAATGCTGCAAAGTTACACTGTAGAGATTATGAACAGAAGGAAGAGTGAAGAAAAGCACAGCTATGCTCACAGTCATGACCCGTACAATGGGCCCTGAATTGCACGTTATTTATATCCTCAGTCAACACTGATTCTATTCTTCTAGAAAGGAGTGTGTTTGAGTTGCATCTCTGGGCTTTGGAGCATGTGTTCACGTGCAATGTGCAAACAGGTACCTTATAAATGCACTTGATAAGCTAATAAGGGTAAGCTTTTCTAGATTGTACTAAGCAATAGGTCTAAATGATATCTGGGGTAGTGGTCACTGGTTTTTCTTGTGATTCAAGTGTTTTTTTTAATATTAAAATATGATTTATTAACCAAAATAATTTTTTTCTTAATTAAATTCAGCAAGAAGCTTAACTATATTATTTGCAGTCTGATGTCCATAAAACACTGGAATGTGTTTCCTGATCTCAAACAATATGCCTTCCAAAGCTGCTAATGACAGATGAGAGCAAGAATATAATTTTACATAGTCAAAGAACATTTCTTTTCTTTTCTTTCTTTTTTTTTTTTTTTTTTTACATATATATGTGTTTATTTGGTTTTCACTTTTTGCCTTCACAAAATTAAAAAGGCTTAACATTTAATAACAATAACAATGTTTAAGATAAAGAATAGAAACAAAAACCTTGTAAAGAATGAACAAAGATAAATACATTCAGAAAAGAAATCAGATGATTGCTGAATGAAATATTGAGCAAGAATAATAATAAGAATGAAAAAAAATAACATTCACATTGTCAAATAAGAGTATGTCTATCATAGAATGCTTTGACTAGGAACATTTCTTTTATAAGGCAATATGTCAGAACTTTGTCCCCTCTCTGGGACTTTTCTTTATTATCTTTAAACCATAGAATTAGCCTCCTTGACTATGATATTTGCAGGCCAGTTTATTTTCTTTATGCCAGAACTCTGAATTGGCTATATTTTTTCATCTTTCAATCTCTTTCATAAAGAATCTTGCTCTTAAAAGATCACTCCTTATTAGTACCTGTACTATTCATTCACTTACTATTCATTCACTTACGCCTGCCCTCTTGTGTCCAGAGAAGCTGCTACAGCAAAGAGAGACTTGGAAAACTTAACCATTGCAGAAACATAGCATTCTCCCCTGCAAGGATTTTTCTAAGGAGCTTGCCTAAGACTTGCCAAGTACGGCTGTACACCTCAGCTCCAGAGATGAATGAATGGTCATTGAAATCCATTCCACACTCTGTCAAGCCACCTACCCCATGTCCAGGCTGTGCTTTCTCTTAAAATATGGCTCATTAAGAGTTATTTGCACACTCCTCTCATCATGTTCCCAGTCAAAAGTTTTAAGAATTTAGATTGTTGGAGCTGGATGACATTACTTCATCCCAGGTTATCAGAGGAAGGAAATAAGGAATAGAGAGACAAAATGACAATTACCAAATTCATCACAGTCAATGTGGCGAACTAGAATGCAGGCCTCCTGACTCCCAATCCATGTTCTGAAGCCTTATCTTTAGCTTCAAGTGACCCCTTTATTTGACCTCACCTGTCCTGTTCCATACCAGGCCTGAGTAGACCTGCCATAGAGTGCATAGTGCTGGTGAGGTGATTTTATGTGGTATCTGGACAATTCTGCACATTAGTAGAAATGCATTTGTTGTATAATGTTTGAAAAAACACTGAACTCATGTTTCCTTAGACATTATTGTTTGTGAAAAGGCTAAGTATTTTAAGTCCAAAATGGAAATATTAAGGAAAATTAAATAATGCATATATTAAATAGCTTCATTTAGCTATTCCATAATACGTGTATATATATATGTGTGTGTGTGTGTATATATATATATATCAAAATATCATGAATACCATAAATACATATGCAATTTTTCTTAGCAATTAAAAATAAAAATATTAAGTAAACAGTAATTTTAGATAGATTTGGCAAAAATGATAGAAGTGATATAAGAGACCAGGAACAGTGGTTCATGCCTGTAATCCTAGCAATTTGGGAGGCCAAGGCAGGAAGATTGCTTATGCCTGGAGTTCAAGACTAGCCTGAGCAATGTAGTGAGACCCCCATTGCTACAAAAAAAAATTAAAAATTAAAAATTAGCTGGGTGTGGTGGCATGCACCTGTGGTCCTAGCTAATCGAGAAGCAGGAGGATCACTTGAGCCCAGGAATTTGAGGCTGCAGTGGGCTATGATTGCACCAGTGCCCTCCAACTTGGGTGACAGAATGAGATTTGTCTTAAAAAAATACCAAAAAACCTTGCTGTGACTTCACATGGTGGAAAGGGATAGCTACCTTCAGGTCAGGCCTCTTTGTAAGGCTATTAATCTCTTTGAAAGGGATATGCCCAAAGAATTTTATATTCTTGTCCTTTCTAATTGTCCCAGGGGGTTCCTTTGACATTTCTTTAGCACTGACAGCCCATTACTATTAGGTCACTGATGATAATATATGCTCTATTATTATTATAGCTGTGTCTGATATTCTATCCATTGGATACGCATTCCAATATAAACCACAAAATAGGCCTTCAGAAAACTTTATAGATTTATAGGCTTTATAGATTTTCCTGTGTTGCCTCCAACATTAATAAAAACATCGATCCAAGGCATCAATGTCCTAGTTTCAGAACATATGTTTGCTTTTATAAATGTAGGTGTTTTTCCATTTTTAAAATTATGTAGACTCATATAAAATTGGAAAAATATAGAAAAGTAGAGATGAAAAAAGGCAATAGTTTTACTATCCAACAACAAATATATACTAATATCCTCCCTAATTAAAAGTTCTCCTATAAAATCCTAGCAAGTGGGGAATCTATTCCTGTTTATCATTTTTGGAAACTTGGAATATTCCTGATTTAAGATGTATTTGTCATCCCAAATCATAAAATAAAAAATTTTAGTGGAGAAGTCAAGGCTAGAGGTCTCCTGGCATGTGTAAACACATAGGTAACTAGCACAGAGGTGAGCAAAAGTGGGGAGAGGCTATTGCAGAGAAAGGAAGGGTATAACCGATACTCTCTGCAAAACGCATTGTGTGTGTAATGCTCTGTGCTAAAAATGACAGTTCAGTATACCACGCATACATATGCTCTTGTGTGTATTTGCCTGTGTATTTTCCTGTAGGGTTTCTGGAGTCTCTGGATGACTTTTACATTCTTAGCAGTGGTTTGATATTGCTGCAGACCACAAACAGTGTGTATAATAAAACCTTATTAAAGGAGGTGACACCTCAGTCTCTTCTGGCCTGGCAAAGGGTCCGTGTGGCCAATATGATGGCAGATGACGGTCAGACGTGGGCAGAGATCTTTTCAAGATACAACTCTGGTAAGTGGCCCTGCAGAATAACTTTTAGGCACGAACATATGTTTAAATTTAGGCTTGTTAACCAGTAAAACTGTAGCCATGTCCTGCCTTTGTGTCTCCTGATATTTCAGGCACCTATAACAATCAGTATATGGTCCTGGACCTGAAGAGGGTAAAGCTGAACCACAGCCTCGGCAAAGGCACTCTGTATATTGTGGAGCAAATTCCTTCATATGTAGAATATTCTGAACAAACTGATGTGCTCCGGAAAGGTACTTTCTTCATGCCATAAGTCAAGAGGACTAATATATGTGTGTGTGTGTGTGTGTGTGTGTGTGTGTGTGTACACAGCAGGGGAATGCATGTTTTGTGAGTGTGTGGTTGGGGTAGAAAGATGCAGACACCACAGCTAGTTACATTGCAAAGAATTACCAGGTTTAGCATGGCATTAAATCTACGTCCTAAACTCTTAATGAGATAATGAGCAGATTAGGACACAAGTCAGGCATTCATGGCCCTGTGATTTCTCATGGGATAAAACTTTAATTAATATTTATGGAGTGATACCCTGGCCTGGGGGTTGGCAAAGCAAGGATACAAAATCCCTACCTCTAGGAGCTCAGTAGAGAAGCAAAGCCCACAAAGCAGCCATTAGAACCCAAGATGGGAAGAGCTGTAAATAAGTTTGGGCACAACAAGCAGGGTGGTGAGACTAGAGAGGGCAGCGTTGTTAGTGGCAGGGATTGGAGAAGGCAGTTCTGAAGTTAAGAACATAGTCCAGACACTGGAAGCCAGGAGTTTCACTGCCTTGATTCAAATCGCAGCTCCTTAAACATCTCAGGGCAGTTATCCAATCTCTCCAAGCCTCACTTTCTTCATCTGTAAAAGAGAACATTCATGGTGCAGGTCCAGAATCACTTATTTATAATTTTGAAATCCTAAAACTCTAAAATCAAACATTTTTGTCTTGTTTTGATCCTTCCTAGCTCAGTTGACAGCAAAAATGTCCACAAACCTACTAGTATCTTTTTATTCTTTATTTCTTCTTAGACCATTTATACTTGAGGCTACAGAAATATCAGTATCTTTTATTATGAGGTGTTCCCTTAAGAGTGTAGTGTTATACATAATATACGCATCCCATTGCTGTTCCAAAAGCTAAAAAACCCTAAATACTAAAACTCATCTGGACCCCCAAGAACTTTTGGACATGGGAGTGTGGACCTTTACCATTTCACAGGGTGGTCTTGAGAATTACCAGGGGTAAGTGGTGAGAGAAAATAGCCTTAAAAATCCTCCTAAGTGATTTAGCCTTTATCCTTTAGAAAATGAGAGTTATTGATGAGACAGAATAAACTGGAGGTAGAAAAGAAGGAGAGTAGTTAGATTATTGTTATAGATCAGGTGATAGATAAGTAGGAACAGAATCAAAAGAAAAGTGTGGGCTCTAGGGATCTGAACCTGGTCCTCAGTTTCCCAGGTTGCCAAATCGGTTTTGTACTGACACCTGGAGTGGGCCATCTCAGTGGAGAATAGCTCACACAAACTAAATGCACATAAGACTTAAGCATAAAACAGAATTTTTTACTGTGAAAGTTTCAACTGCTGAGCAGTTCATGTACTGCCAAGTAGCGAAGCTACTTTTCTTTTCTTGGAGGAAAAGAAGCCACATTAGTAGGTGGTTGCTTGATTAACACAGCAATTCAAAACTGAGGGTCCAGCTGTGCTTCCAGCTCCTCAGAGCTTGATGATAGTGCCTCATGAGAGATGCTTGCTAATGTAGCCTTTACTTGGGACTGTCACCGATAACAGAATTGTGGATTTAGTCTTTGCAATTCCATTCCTAGATCCACAAAACTACTTTAAGACTAAAAAAAGCTGTCACTAATCTGTCTATTTTATTGGGATTTTGTATTTATTCATTTATTTATTCATTCATTCATTCATTTATTTATTTTTTGCCAGAGGATGAACAGAGAATTAAATTCATTGAGTATCTAGTATCTACTGTCTTCTAGACACTCTTCTCGAACTTTACTTCTCTTGTTTCCTATCCCATTTAATACACTACCAATTAAGTTTTATTGTTACTGTTTTACTGTGAGGAGAGAAAGGCTCAGAAATGTGTTTTTCCCAAATAAATAAGTGATGTCATGTAGCCATTAAAAAAAAAAGTCCCCCAAATCTCCTAGCAAAGCCTTTCATGTCTTTAGTTAGAAGGCTTGTATTCAGTGTATCACCAAGTTTTGTGAGTCAATGAAGGCATTTGACCTCTTTGAAATTTTGTTTCCTCTTTTAAAAGAAGAAATGATAGATAATACACACGACCAGTTGCTATGAAATTAAATAAATTGCTCTATTTTGTAAATCATGAAGCTTCATGAAAATGTGATGTATAAAGCAGCCATTTTTATTAATCATTTGAGCTGTTCTCATGAAGTAAAATATAATAGTTAATATTCATCTAATGTTCACCAACTGTTACACACTGTCATAAGAAGTCCATCTGATTATACTCATTTATTGTTCACAAAAGTCCTTGTAAAGTAAGTACTGCCATTCTTCACATTATAAAAATGAAGAAACTAAGGCACAGAGAGGTTAAGTAATTTGTCCAAGGTCACATACTTAATAATAACCAGGCTTCAAATCCAGGCAGTCTAGCTCTCAGTTCCATATAAGCTAGGTGTGTTTTAGCAACACATTTGTTTTTAACACCATAATTTCAATGTCATTCTTATCTCAATTCTTCCTCATTATTGGCTGTGTCCCAGAACTAGCAAGGTGGAAAGTCTTGTGATTTGCTTTTTACCTCAATAACCTCACGCCTGAGTAAGAGAAGCAATAAAAAGGAGAAAGCCAGACAAAGGCCAGAAGAAGAGTATGGTGGGACATCATTCCCGGAATGGTGGAGATATCCCTATGTTGTGTAGGCAATAATAACTCAGGCTAATGTAATCTGGTATATTTCCAGATTATCCGGAATGCTGCTTTTTACTAGAGTTGTGTCTCATGTTTGTTTAGTGGCTACTGGGCTCTGTGGCCTTGACACATTATGAAGCTCTGAATGAAACTGAGCCTTTATAAATGCTTTAAGAGTGTAAGCACTTAAAACCTACTAGAACCATAAAGAGCATTCCCAAGCCTCTCACACTGCAGATTTCCCCACCCCATCCCTCCACAAAGTGGGGGAGGGGAGTGAGGTAACCTGCCTAAACCTAGTTATTTAACCCTCAACCTAGAAGTTAGGTCTTCTGGATTCCCAGTGCTGTGTTGTTCCACTATCACATGATTAGTATTTGGCACCTTCCTTTTTTAGGGCCCCATTGTGGGCTATCTTTTGGCGTTTTCAGTAACCAAATCCACTTAGTGAGGTCCCCAGACTGCTTTGCATCATATTTGATTTTGCTGTATAGAAAATAAAGCTATTTTCTGGTTTATAGAATATTTTAAGAATTTGGGGTAAAAATCAAAGAATTCTATTGCTCTTCTTTCCCTAATGAAATAACCTAGAAGTAGGCGTGGCGCCTGTGGCTCAGTGGTTACGGCGTCAGCCACATATACTGAGGTTGGTGGGTTGGAACCCGGCCCAGGCCTGCTAAAACGACAACTGCAGCAAAAAACACCCAGGTGTTGTGGCGGGCGCCTGTGGTCACAGCTACTTGGGAAGCTAAAGCAGGAGAATCGCTTAAGCCCAAGAGTTGGAGGTTACTGTGAGCTGTGACACCATAGCACTCTACCGAGGGCGACACAGTAAGACTGTCTCAAAATAAATAAATAAATAAATAAATAAATAAATAAAATTAAAGAAAAAAAGAAATAACCTTAGCAGTATACTGATTCAGGAAATTTAAAATGCTCAGTTTGGTTGCCAGCGTTCACATTCAAAGCTTTATTTTCTAGACAATCATTTTGTAATTAAACACCTGTGCCAATTTTCAAAATAAAACACCATTAGTAACTTTTTTATTTTGTTTCCTCTCTTTTCTGCCTCCCATCCTACCAATTCCTCCCCTCCTTGCCTTTCATTCCAAATCAGGATATTGGCCCTCCTACAACATACCTTTCCATGAAAAAATCTACAACTGGAGTGGCTATCCATTGTTAGTTCAGAAGTTGGGTTTGGACTACTCTTATGATTTAGCTCCACGAGCCAAAATCTTCCGGCGTGACCAAGGGAAAGTGACTGATATGGCATCCATGAAATACATCATGCGATACAACAGTACGTAGCACATTTCTCAAGAATCATTCTTCAAAACTCCTTTTCTTTCCCATGGATAAAGAATCCATGTAAGTTTATCATCTCTGTACTAGAAGGCATTATAAGAAGTTACTGGAATTAAGTTTAGTATTCAACTAATACATATTTTATACTGGACAAGTAGAGTTTTGGCCTCCTTATAAAATGACAGAGAAACGTTTATACATTTTTAATTGAAAAAATTACATGTAAAACACAGAAGAAATGATCTAGGCAGACCCATCCCCACGCCCAATTACACAAGTTTCCTTCCAAGGATAAAGGCAGTAAACAAAACAGAAATTATTCATAAATGCTTTTTTTTTTTTTTTGATGAACAATATAGAAGTCAAATTTGTATCTCTTTTGTTGGAAACATCCACTCTTCACTGTGCAAGGTTCCTGAGGGCAGGCTGGGCCCTGGGGCACAGGACTTGCCATTACTCCTTCCTAAAAGGCCAAGGGAGACGTCTCTATCTGGAAACAGGCTGGGCTGAGGAGGCTGGGGGGGGTGAAGGAAGCACACTTCCTGATTATGCTTTAACAAGTCCAAAAACCTTGCTGTGAATAAGTGTGTTTTAGAAGAGCCAATAATCACTGCTTTCCCATCACTGTTTCTTAGATTACAAGGAAGATCCTTACAGTAAGGGTGATCCCTGCAATACCATCTGTTGCCGTGAGGACTTGAACGCACCTAACCCAAGTCCTGGAGGTTGTTATGACACAAAGGTAACATGTAAAGATATGTGGAAGCTTGCAAAGAATTTTTTCAAAAAGAGGCTTAATATTGTGACTCTGGAAAGAGAAAGGGAGGAGGGGGAAGTCATGGATTTAGCCAAGTTTTTTTCCAAATGATTTTCTAAAATGTCCCACTCTTCTCTTTTTCCAGGTGGCAGATATCTACCTAGCATCTCAGTACACAGCCTATGCCATTAGTGGTCCCACAGTACAAGGCGGCCTCCCTGTTTTTCACTGGCACCGTTTCAACAAAACTCTCCATCAGGGCATGCCAGAGGCTTATGACTTTGATTTTATTACCATGAAGCCAGTTTTGAAACTTGACATAAAATGAAGGAGGGAGATAAGGGAATAGAAGGGGATAAAGGCTACAAGTAAAATACCAAAGCTATGTTTTTTCCATTAGAAATACTCTTAATATAATAAATCCGTTTGTCCCTTTCATTTTCCACTGATTTTAACAAAAGTATTCACTATGGGTGTAGCACTGTAGAAGAAACATCATGTATGATGAACAGCAGTACCTAGGCTTTAACACATAAGCTAATATAAAAAAGGGTGTAGCAGAAACTGCTCCTTTATTCACCAAAATCCTTATCTCTTTGTAAGCTTGCCCATACTAACCACATCTCTCAGGGTCCCTTAGGTAGTTGTGCCATGTAACAGTTCTAGGCAATGGAACCTGAATTAAGTGACACTTCCAGGCCCCACCCCGTAAGAACTTGCACTGCTCTGTGCTCTTCCCCCTTCTGCTGGGGGTACATACATACAGCCTTAGAGGATGGGAGTTGTTTTCAAAGGAATCTCTTAGCGGTTGAGTCTTTGTGATACAGGCCAGGCACACAATACAGTCAACCTCACTATTGTCTCCCATTAGCTAAAAGCACCCATCCAATCTATCGAAAATTCTGCCTAGCAACTTTCTTCCAAGACCAGAGGGTTATATGTGGTTTGAAAACCATAGAATTGTACAGTACCGTATATACTCGAGTATAAGCTGACCTGAGTATAAGCCGACCCCCTTAATTTTACCCTAAAAACTGGGAAAATTAGTGACTCAAGTATAAGCTGAGGTGGAAAATGCAGCAGCCACTGGTAAATTTCAAAAATAAAAATATATACCCAAAACAATTACAATAATTGAGGAATCCGTAGGTTAAATGCTTTTCAATATTTATTGCTAAAGAAAAACTGTAAACTAG
>CAUYPK010026949.1:0-21273 GCA_963574355.1 Loris lydekkerianus
CTCAGGAATGGAAGAAAAAGTATCCAATGTACTCAGCCCTACTATGAAGCTAAATTATAGCTTTCACATGAAGGCTATAACCCAACTATACCACAAGACTATGGGGAAAGGGCCAAGGAAGGGGAAGGGAGGGGGGAGGTTGAGGTGGAGGGAGGGTAATGGGTGGGGCCACATCTATGGTGCATCTTAGAATGGGTACCGGCGAAACTTACTAAAGGCAGAATACAAATGTCTACATACAATAACTAAGAAAATGCCATGAAGGCTACGTTGAACAGTTTGATGAGAATATTTCAGATTGTATATGTAACCAGCACACTGTACCCCTTGATTGTACTAATGTGCACAGCTATGATTCAAAAAAAAAAAAAAAAAAGATTAAGCAGTCAAAATCCCCATGTCTACCATATTTCCCATAAATGATGCACAATTTATAGATAATGTATTCATAGTCTCACTAATTTATAATAAGTAATACTGAATGTTTTCTCACATAAGCCTTCTCACACAGAAGCTGAGTGAAAGGTTTGTGAGGCAACAGCAACATTAATCAATCAGCTGTGACAAAAGCAGACAGAGCAGCAAGCCTAACACTTATATTTTGGTTTACTTCCTGCATTTTATCCTTTTTACTCCACTGTGAAAATGATAGGTAAGAACACGGTTTGGGCACGGTGGCTCACGCCTATAATCCTAGCACTGTGGGAGGCCAAGGCAAGTGGATTGCCTAAACTCACAAGTTCGAGACCAGCCTGAGCCGGAGTGAGACCCCATCTTTAAAAATAGCCAGGCATTGTGGTGGGCGCCTGTAGTTCCAACTACTTGGGAGGCTGAGGGAAAAGAATCGCTTGAACCAAAGAGTTTGAGGTTGCTGTGAGCTGTGATACCAGAGCACTCTACCAAGGGTGACAAAGTGAGACTGTCTCAAAAAAAAAAAAGAATATCGAGGACCATAATAGCATATACATCAGAATGGGGAATGAAACTCCAATATTCCAAGAAATTTGCATTATTCCTGTAGAGAATGAAAGTATCAAGTATATATGGCTTTGACAAGTGATGGATATCATAATTTTTAGGGCTAGCACTAATAATAAAAGCATGTAACTTCCAAATAAGAAAAAAAAAAGGAAGACTACAGATATGTGGGGCAGACTGTATGAAATGAGGTACAATGAAGTTAAGTAACTGTTTTAGGGCAAATAGGATGTTTAAGTGGCAAAAACAGAATTTAAATCTTGGCAGTGTGCATGTACTTTACAGTTTATAAGACATTTCCGCATTTTTTAGCTTTGTGCAGTGGCAGTATTATAGCCAATGAGGTTTATCCAAGGCGCAATTATTGCCAACAATAAAAAAAAGACATTTCCACATTTTTAAAGTTGGTACAGAATAGTAGTATAACTGAACAATATGAAATTGCTTTTTAAGTCCAAAAAAGTCAAATGGAATTTTCGTGCAATTCAATCTTAACCATATTTATATACTATAGCCACTTTACAAAATAAAATGCAAATATTTTTTAAACTATAAAGCACTATGAAAGGTATTATTTTACACAACAATAAACAGAACCACACTAAGAGTTATTAACACAATTGTGAAACTGGAGTACTATGAAAGAGAGCAAATAAATAGAGAAATCCATTCAAATTATCCATTAATCAATAAGCAATAGTTAATCAAAAAGTCCATTATACACAGAGCCCAGGTTTCCATCTGCAACCTCTGTATTTTTGAGGCTTAATCTTCTGAAGAGAATGGAGATAGTCTCATGCTGACATCATTTTCCCATGGTACTCATCACCACCTGGTATATTATTTATCTTCTTTCTCATCCCACTTCAAAGTAAGCTTATGAAGTCAAAAATTTTTCTGTTTTATCCAGTGCTTTATCTTCAGCACCTAGAACTGTTCAAAGCTCACAATAATCACTCATATTCATTGATGAATGAGAAATGAGAACATCCTAAGTTACTGAGACAAGAAAACATAAATAGATGAAATACATTTTAAGACAAAGATAAATAGCACCCAGGTATTTTCTAATTTAAACAACAAAACAAATCTTCTAAATAACATAAAATAAAAATGATTCCTATCCAAGAACACTGTAAAAAAGTGTCAGGCACCTAAATTTGAACTGCACCCACTCAAAAGTTAAACTCCCCCTATTTACTTTGTGAGTTAATTCATTAAAATAAACTGTACCTTGAATTATTTACAAAATTAAATTTAGTATAGCAAGTAATCAAAGTTACAGGCACAGTAGTAAGAAGGAAAAAAATCACATTGGAATCCTACATAAGGTAAGGAAGTTACAGAAAAGCAAAAAAGCACGCATTTCAAGATTGCAACAAATAATATTTAGAAAGTGGTTAAATATAAAACTAAAACAACTTCATCTAAACCAGGAATAACAACTTCATTTTAGAATTTGTTTGACCTGTAAAAGATACCCTTAAACTTAAAGAAGTAGGAGAGAAATGCTGCCAAGTTTCTAAAGAAATAAAAACTGCCTAAATAACATTTACATTTTATTTCCTGTTTAAAAAAAATTTTTTTTTTCCACAACTACCAAATGTTGCATCTGCTTAGAACAAAAGGGGTAGAGCGCTGTACAAGGATGGCCACTATTATTCTATAAAAATAAAGAGTATTCTCACTAGTACTTTCTCAGTGTGATCTTTGACAAAATTCTCAAAAACAGAAGGGGAATGGAGGCCATCAAATGTAATTTACCATATACTTTTATCAGCAGCCCCTTGGTCCTGGCCACAAAGAGTATCCTGCAGCTGGGTGTCAAACCATCAAAAGCTGCTCATCATCCACCTTCCTAGTCTCTTACAGAACTAAACTTGCTTGGGTCAAAACAAGTCAACTGCCTTTCTTAGTAGCAATAATATGCTAGAATAAAAGTGTCAAGTGTAATTCTGGCTGCCAAGATTTTGTTCTTAAGAAAAGACTTGCAACTATTAAAGGGGACATTAAACCAGAGCTAACTTCTAAAAGGACTATCAGCGTCTGTAGCTTGACTGTGTTATCAGTGATGTCTTGATCTGTAGTCAAATAGAAGGAAAGGGAAGCAACCAGAAAAAGCGACATATATCCACTATCCCCAAAAGTGTGAACTATTGGGAAAATAATGAGTGTGCCAGTAGCAATGTATAAATAAAACTAGAATTTATACTTTAGAACAGATTCTATGTGTTATGCAACATGGAATATTAACTCTGACTTAATACAGTTACAAATCATAAGTACAGAGGAATACTGCAGATGTCTTAAAGGATGAAGTAAACTTATGTGTACAAAGTATCTACAGCATACTGCTGGAAACCGTGGGAAAAACAGGTTATAAAATCTGCTAGAATGAGTGTTATCTCATTTAAAAAAAAAAAAACAAAAACTATGGTGGCCAGGCGCAGTAACTCACACCTGTAATCCCAGCACTTGGGAGTCTGAAGAGGGTGGATCGTCTGAGCTCACAGGTTTGAAACTAGCCTGAGCCTGAGCAAGACCCCATCTCTAAAAATAGCCCGGCGTTGTGGCAGGTGCTTGTTGTCCCAGCTATTTGGGAGACTGAAGCAAGAGAATCGATTAAGCCCAGGAGTTTAAGGTTGCTATGAGCTATGACGCTGCAGCACTCTACCAAGGGTGACAAAGTGAGACTCAGCCTCAAAAAAAAAAAAAAAAAAAAAGGTATGGCTATGATTATGGGCAAACAAAATTCTAGAAAGACTAAAACTGTTAATGCTTTTTGGAATGCAGAATGGAATTATGAAGACTTTTATAGTTTTTTTCCCTTTTTCTCTTTTTTTTTTTTTTTTTAAAGGCAAAGTCTTGCTTTGCACTGCATCCTCAAACTCAATCAATCCTCCTACCTCGGCCTCCCAAGTAAGTGGAACCATACAGAAGGGTGCCACCACGACAGCTAATTTTTCTACTTTTAGTAGAGACGGGGGTCTAGATCTTACTCAGGCTGGTCTAAAATTCCTAAGCTCAAGCAATCCTCCTGACTCAGCCTCCCAGGATGCTAGGATTACAGGCCTGAGCCATCCATACCCAGGTGCTTTATACAGGGTGTCCCAAAAGTTGCCCTGTAAGTTGTCATACATAGGGAAAATGGGAAGTTGTAGCTAAATGTACCCTGATTTACAAAATAACCATAAGAAATTTTTACAAAGAGGTAACCTATACATAAAGAATAGAGAATATTTTGTGAATAGTTTCAAGGCAATTTTTGGGACACGCTATAGATTTCTTTCTCCCTTTAAATTAATACATTATGGGTCACACACAGTGGCTTATACCCGTAATCCCAGCACTTTTGGCCAAGGTAGGAATATTGCTATAGTTTGCCACTGCATGAGCTATGATTACACCAATGCACTCTAGCCTGGGCAAAAGAGCAAGACCCTGTCTCTGGAAAAGAAGAAAGAAAAAAATAGCATGTAATTATGTGGTTATTTCCAGGTTTGGGAAAGAAAAGACAAACAGCATGCTTGATATGCCTTTCTCCCCTTCACCAAATGAAAAGTCTTAGGCCTCCAAATTCACGGAATCAGAGACACATATATACAGACCATCAAAGCTCTCCAATGTCCTCTGGGAGCCATTTTCTTTATTTCTGATTTAAAGCAGATCCCGTTCTTTAAACAGAATCCTATGTGGAACCTCAAAATACATGATAAAAGTGCAACTTCTTCTATTGAGGGAGATGGGAAGTAAAAAGCTATGGCCCTTCATCTTCTTCATCTCCTGCGGTATCCTGAGGCGCCTTAGAACTCCAAAGCACAAGTGGAAATCCCCCCAATAATGAAAGAATTTCACTGTGCAGCTGGGAAACTGAGGCCCAAGGATTACTCTCCTATTAAGGTTCCCACCTTACTGAGTGGTATATGGATTGTTTTATTTATTAGGCATTATACACAGTACTTGGGGCCTGTAAGCTCTTCAACAAATTTAAGAGAAAACTGAAAACATGTGTGAAATGGCTCCAAAATCCCAAAGGAATTACTGCATAATTAAAAAGTGTGTAATTAAAAGTCAAAAAGGAAAAAGAATCATAATAGTTCCTGATGTTCAACATGGCTCAAGCACACCATGCTCACTGGTGGCTTTGCAAATATACAGTAGAACCTCTGTAACTTGACCACGTAAGGGACTGTAACAAATTGGTCAACATAAGAAGGTGGTCAACATAAGGAACTAGGCTTACTGTACTGATATGTACATGTCCAGTCTATGAAAATTAGGTCAACTTAAAGAGGTGGTCAACTATGGAGGTCCTACTATGTATGTTTTTCTACTGCCTGAGGTTCATGTTTAGCCAGACATACCCAACCAATTAACACAAACTAGAATCAGCCACTGAGAAAAAAAGGGGGGGTTGGAGGGGAACAGTAGTAAAGGGACAGTTCTGAAATTGAACAGAGAAAGTCTGTTTTTTTGTTGGCAGACTCAGATCCAAGTAACCTTGTATATGAGCTCCCAGAAAAAAACATGTTGATCAAATAGGTAGATAACTGGAGATGCCAGGGATAGTAAGGTCTGCCCTTATGGGTAAAATCAAATTTCCAAAAAATGCCAAGTTTAGAATAATGAATATAATCCAACAGGACAAGTTTTCATAAACATATTATTCTAAATGTTGTTCTAAAAATATCCTTTGCAGAAAAACAGGAATGATGGAGACTTGTATCATCACAGAACAAAAGAAAGATTCAGAAGTTTCATAGTAAGTGTACTATGAGGAAAAAAAGCATCATATAATAAGCAACATATGTGCTATGTGAATAATGGCCACACCTGCATTTAGTGCTGGGTACTTTACTTTCTAAAGAATAATAAAATTCCATTACATTTCTTTGGACTAGGAAAAGGCCTAATATTATATATGAGGAATGGCTAGAAAAACTGAAGTGTTTAACTCTAAAGGAGGACTCTAGGAAAGGGATCTCTCTCATGAAACATTAAAGGACTACTACGAGGAAGAAAAATCAGACATAGTATGTGACCCTAATAATAAAAATTCGGTGAAAAATTAGAATAGAGGAGAATTCTGGTCAACAGATCATTTTTCTTAAAAGGGTAAGAAAGCATAATAGGCTGTCAGGAAGTAGTTCTCCCACCACTAGCTGTCTTTGGGCAAATCCTAGACCACCACATGGGGGCGAAGTGGGCCTTGTATGCATCCTGGCTCAAACACAAAGCAAGGTAGCAGGCTCGGCACCTGTAGCTTGCGCAGCTAGGGCGCCAGCCACATACACTGGAGCTGGCGGGTTCGAATACGGCCTGGGGCCCACCAAACAATGACAACTACAACAACAACAACAACAAAAAGAAAAAAAAAAAAAAAAAAAAAAAAGCTGGGTATTGTGGTGGGCACCTGTAGTCCCAGCTACTTGGGAGGCTGAGGCAAGAGAATTGCCTAAGCCCAAGAGTTTGAGGTTGCTGTGAGCTGTGATGCCACAGCACTCTACCCAGGGCAACAGCTTGAGACTCTGTCTCAAGAAAAAGTTAAGGTATCAAAGAAAGATTTCACTCCAGGAGACTCTGGACCATGGGGTCCACATTGTGTGTATTAGGAAGACTGTCCAAGGTCATCTGGCTTCATACCCCAGATAAAGTTTACTACAGCCCCTGCCACCCACCTACTGGAAGAATATAATCTTTTGATATATAATTCTGCTTCAGTTGAGGATATGTACAAATGTACATATAAACAGAGTTACACAAATAGTTAAGATTTTTAAAGAGGAGAATTATTAGGGTCACATATTATGTCTGATTCTCAGCTGAGGGCTAAGCAAAGCCTTGGTCCTCTTTAAAAACTATAATAGTAGATGCTGAAGGGCTTTCCTAGACAAATACAAGAAAAAAGGCAAAACTCTTCTATTATCAAAGTCTTAAAGCATTTTATATAGTTTCCCTATTGTTAACAAATTACTAAGGAAAGCAGGTTTTATTAAAGTACTGCTCTTCTATTCCCACCTCTGAAGGTTATACTCTACGGTGAAACTAATGATCCAACAACACATTACTTAATGGGACGGTTTCCACCATCCACAACACAGCTAAGAGACCCTGGAAAAGGACTTCAGTTTTGTCTACTTTGCCTTTTAAACCTGTACACTATTCTAACAAGAGCAGTCCTCTAATTTTTCAGAAAAAGTGATAAAGCTAGATAAAGAAGAAAAAACAGCTAAAAGAGAAAGCACACAAGTACAGCCAGTTGGTATTATATATGTAGAGACAACCAGCCTGCAGATCTCAGTTGCTTGTAAGGGTATTATTTCTATCACAGGGCAAGCATTCCTTTACATACCTGAATAATGTGTTTTCAGAAACAAAGTATGAGCAACCTAAAAATGAATACATTTGCCATTTTGGAAGAGTGTTTGGCAGTGTCTTATAAAACAAAATATATTTTTACAATATAATCCAACAATGGCACCCCATATATATTGAAAATTTATGTCCATACAAAAACCAGCACACAAATAGAAGTCACAGCAGCTTTATTCATAACTATTAAATCTTGGAAGCAACCAAGATGCCCCCTAGCAGGGGAATGGATAAACTATGGTACATCTATACAGTGGAATGTTATTTAGCACTAAAACGTGCTATATGAAAAAACAGAGAAAACTTAAATGCATATTACTAAGTGGAAGAAGTCAATCTGAAAAGACTCCAACCACGTGACATTCTGGAAAAAAACAAAACTACAGAGACAGAAAAGATCAATGGTTGCTTGGGGGTAGGGAGAAGGGAAGAAAGGAGGGAACTCAGGAGACTTTGGGGGTAGGGGGCAGTGAAACCATTCAGTATGGTACTGTAATAGAGGATACATTGTTACACATTTGTCAAAACCCATAGACTGTACAACACAAAGAGTGAATGCTAATGTAAACTATAGCCTTCAGCTAACCAATTCTAACAAAGCCACCACACTAAAGCAACATGTTAATGAGGGAAACTGGGCATAGGGAAGTACATATATGGTAGCTCTAAGCTTTTCATTCAGTTTTTCCATAAACTTAAAACTGCTCTAAAAATAAAGTATGTTAATACAACAAACAATTTAAAAAATACATATGTAAAAAATTAACATTCCCATAAGAAATCATGGTAAAAGTCACATACACAGATTTTCAGATACAGTCTAAGTCAACATACAAACCTGTAGTTACATAATGCTGAATATTTGTAGTGATATAGTGATATACATAGGTATATAATATGTAGCTATATTTTAGTCTACATATATTTATTCCAAATCACAGTTTACATATAAATTATACATCATTTAGAGTTGATAATTCTATGGTTATATAGTACTGAATACAAATGAACATAAAGAGACAGAAATCAGAAGGGTGGGTCAGCTTCATCCGGTGAAGAGACTATGTTGCTGGGGAGCTTTCCCACCAAGGTGAGAGAAATGCCTTGGACTGTATCGTCTTCACATTAAACCATGGTTGGTGGAGCTTTTGTTTGCAAGCAGTAGCCTAATATGGCACTTGTTTCAAATTGTGTATGATGCTCTTCCTGCTGCTCCCTCCCGGAAGTGGCACGGTATGCTAATAAAGATCTAACTAAAAAGTACACAGGAGTTCAAAGGCACTTAGTACAAAAGAAATCAAATACAGTTCAGTAATCAGTGCTTTCCACAGTTACACTGAGTTACCAAGAAAAGATAAAATTATAAGTAGTACATAGTATTCTAGCTAATCAGCACAGAGATACTTCTAGTGGATGGTTAAAAACCAAAACAGCACTTAATGCTTAGGTAAGGTAGCAACTGTTTTAGTGCCTGTAGCACAGTGGTTATGGCACCCGCCACATACACCAAGGCTGGCGGGTTTGAACCCAGCCCAGGTCAGCTAAACAACCATGACAACTGTAACAAAAAATAGCCGGGCACTGTGGCATGCACCTGTAGTCTCAGCTACTTGGGAGGCTGAGGCAAGAGAATCACTTAAGCCCAAGAGTTGGAGGTTGCTGTGAGCTGTGATGCAACAGCACTCTACCAAGTGTGACATAGTAAGACTGTCTCAAAAAAAAAAAAAAAAAAAAAGGTACCATCTGCCTGGTGGCTCATACCTGTAATCCTACCACTCCGGTGGGTGGACTGCTTGACCTCAGGAGTTCAAAACTAGCCTCAGCAAGAGCAAGAACCATCTCTACTAAAAACAGAAAAACTAGCTGGGCATTGTGGTGAGCGTCTGTAGTACCAGCTACTAGGGAGGCTAAGGCAAGATAATCTTTTGAGCCCAAGAGTTTTGAGGTTGCTGTGAGCTATGATGCCATGACACTGTACCCAGGGTCACACACTTTCTCAAAAATGAAAGAAAAAAAAAAAAAAAGGAAAAGAAAAAAAAAGCTAGCACTCCCTGTCAAATCTGTTTACCAGAAAAATCTCTCACATAAACTTAAATTTTAAAATACACTGAACAATACAACCTAACTCTTCCAAAATGCCACATATATAGTGTTTTCATACTAAAAAAATATACCTTGCTCAGTGCCCGTAGCACAGTGACTATAGCACCAGCCACATATACCAAAGGTGGCAGGTTCAAACCTGGCCTGAGACAACTAACCAACAATTACAACTGCAAGAAAAAATAGTAGAGGGCAGTGCCTTAGGCTCAGTGAGTAGGCACCAGCCCCATATACCGAGGGTGGCGGGTTCAAACCCGGCCCCAGCCAAACTGCAACAAAAAAAATAGCCAGGCGTTATAGCCGGCGCCTATAGTCCCAGCTATTTGGGAGGCTGAGGCAAGAGAATCACTTGAGCCCAAGAGTTTGAGATTGCTGTGAGCTGTGATGCCACAGCTCTACTGAGGGCGACATAGTGAGACTAGTGTATCAAAAAAAAAAAAAAAAAAAAAAAAAATATATATATATATATATATATATACACATATACATATATACCTATATACTCATACATATATACATATACATATATACCTATATACTCGAGTATAAGCCGAGTTTTTCGGCACAAAATTTGTGCCGAAAAACCCGAACTCGGCACAAATTTTGTGCCGGGAAAAACTCGGCTTATACTCGAGTATATACGGTGTGTGTGTATGTATATATATATCCTTTTATATATATATATATATATCTTAATATTTAATATTTGGCATATGTAGTAAATTTACCAGGTATATAATAAATGATATGCAATGCTCATTCATTTTTCTTCCCTTTTTCAACTAAGAATCAACTAAATGAGATCTTTGCCTTTATGTAGATGTTTTGCAATTTTTTGTAACCTTTAGAACTCTGGATCTCTTTTATATTAGAGAATACCAAAAAATAGGTACACAAAAGTGGGGGGGGGGAGGAAGGGAGCAAAGGAAAAAAACAAAACTGTGGCATCTCTGGAGGGCTGGGTTAGAAATGTTTATATTTTTTAATACTTTATTTTTTAAATACCCTACAAAAAACATGTATTACTTTCACTTCCATTATATCAGATATTCTACAACATTTAAAATGAGTAAGCTACATGCATCAATAAAGTTTAACCTCTTATACAAAGTTTGTAATTTTTTGTCCTGCAGATATATACACATATAGGGAAGGGTTGTAAAAATGAATGATAATTACCAAATTCAGAGCAATGGTTACAGGGGGGAAGGAAGGAATACCCAGAAAGCTTCAACAATGGCTATATTTTATTAAACTGGGTAGTTGGTATGTGGTATTTGTTATATTGCTCTGTATCCTTTTTTATGCCTGAAGTTATTTCAAAAACTTTAAAAAGTAGCATTCATTGGAGTCATACCAAAAAACAGTAAAACTTAATCCTTAACATTCTTAAATGAGATACAGTACTGAGTCAAAGATAACTGCAAAAATCATATGGAAAATTTAAGGAGTTCTGAAGGTGGGCAGTTGTGTACAAATTTTGTAATCAAATAGCAATCTGAAATCTATTATTTCACAAAATATCTATAGCAAACATTCCTAGTTTGTGCCTCATACACAGAACTCAAAATTAAGTCTATCCAGTAAATTTAACATCTTGAACATACCTCTTTTCTACATTTCCACTTACAACTCTGTTTGAAAGCAGATTTTTACTTTGGTCAGTTTAAAAGGTATTTAGTCTTAAGGATATCATAAAAATAAGATTAATTTCTGACTGGTATTTCCCAGCGTGGTGATTTAAAATAGCTCCTTGCCACTCCTAGTTATCAGATGGTTTCAGTTCATCTTCTTATGGTATGTTATGGTGTAACCAGGTAGAGAAATCCAAGGAGACGGTGAACAGGTTTCTCCCAAAAAATCAAGTTTCTGAGGAAGATTCAAAAATATTGAAGAATGTTCCTGGGTGTTCTGCTATAGTCTCACTCAATTTTATGAAAAACAATTAAGCAAACTAATATAAGAAAGTTCATGGGGCAGAGTGCGGTGGCTCACACCTGTAATCTTAGCACTCTGGGAGGCCAAAGCAGGTAGATTGTATGAGCTCACAGGTTTGAGACCAGCCTGAGCAAGTGCAAGACTTCGTCTCCAAAAAAATACAGCTGGGCCTGTAGCCCCAGCTACTTGGGAGGCTGAGGCAAGAGACTCACTTGAGCCCAAAGAGTAGTGAGGTTGCTGTGAGCTATGACACTGTGGTACTCTACCGAGGGTGACAAAATGAAACTTGGTCTCAAAAAATAAAATAAAAGGCTGGGCTCTATGGCTCATGCCTGTAATCCTAGCACTCTAAAGTGGGTGGATTTGCTTGAGCTCACGAGTTCAAGACCAGCCGGAGCCAGAGCAAGGCCCCATCTCTAAAAATTGCCAAGCGGCACAGCACCTGTGGCAGTTGTTACGGCGCCAGCCACATATACCAAAGGTGGCGGGTTCAAACCTGACCTGAGCCAGCTAAACAATGACAACTGTAACAAAAAATAGCCAGGCATTTTGGCGGGTGCCTATAGTCCCAGCTACTTGGGACTTTGTCACCCTCACCACCAAAGCCAGGTACGTGGGAGGCTTTGTCACCCTCAAGCCCTTAAGCCAGCTACTTGGCAGGTTCAGGCAAGAGAATCCCTTAAGCCAAAGACTTTGAGGTTGCTGTGAGCTGTGACGCCATGGCACTCTACCAAGAACGACATAGTGAGACTCTGTCTCAAAAAAAATAAAAAATAAATAAATAAATAAATAAAAAATCACCACACATTGTGGCGGGAAGCTGTAGTCCCAGCTACCTGTGAGACTGAGGCAAGAGAATCACTTGAACCCAAGAGATTAAGGTTGCTGTGAGCTATGATGCCATTGCACTCTACTGAGGGTGACAACATGAGACTGTCTCAAAAAAAAAAAAAAAATCTTTTTAACAGGTAGTGGATCTACTATTGTTATTTTAAATTAATAAAATTTTCACAGTCCTATACAGTGAATATCAAAAGTTATAACACATAAACAAAAGCTTTTTGGAGTTCTCAGTAATTTTAAGATGAAAAAAGTTCTGAGACAAAAAATTAAGAAAAAAAAAGAAACCATACACAAATAATATCCCAAGGTAGAATGTGATAGCCGTCATAGCCCTTCCATTCTTGACTCCTAAACTAGACCTATGTTACTTACCAGGCTCTTGAAATAATTTATTTAGCACTGCTATCAATATAATCAAAATAAATGATTCATTTAGCAAGCATGAAAAGGGTCCAAGCAATAACAAGATAATGTATTCAACCAATTTCAATTGATGGGTTTTCCTTTACACTCATTGTCTAAATAAATGACCTAAACTAAAATCAGTTTTTGTTTCCTCAGTATAAAGTGAGTCAGCCTATAAAGACAAGTCTTTCATAAAGGTCTCCCTCTTTTTTTTTTTTTTAAATGAAACAGGGTCTTTCTCTGTTGTCTGGGGTGGAGTGCTATGGTGCCATCATAGCACACTGCAACCTCAAACTCGTGGGCTCAAATGACCCTCCTGCCTCAGCCTTCCTAGTAGCTAGAACTACTGGCATGTACCCCAAGCCTTGTTGATTTTTTTTTTTTTTTAAGACAGAGTCTCACTTGGTCAACCTTGGTAGAGTGCCATGGGATCTTAGCTCACAACAACATCAAACTCTTAGCTTCAAGTGATCCTCCTGCTCAGCCTCCCACATAGCTGGGACTACAGGTGCCCACTATAGCGCCTGGCTATTTTTTAGAGATAGGGCTGGTCTCTCAGGCTGTCTCAAACCCATGAGCTCAGATAATCCACCTGCCTCAGCCTCCCAAGTGCTGGGATATCAGGTGTGAGCCATTTTTTTTTTTTTTTTTTTAGTAGAGATGGGGGTCTTGCTCTTGTTCAGCTGGTCTCTAACATCACACCTCAATCCTCCCCCCCCCCCAGCCTCCCATAGTGCTAGGATTACTGGCACAGAGCCATGCCCCAGCCAGTACTACATAATATTCAACTCTCTTGGAAATACATCCCTCATAATCAGATCAGTAATGGAAAGCTGTGAAATTTGGTGCCCTCTCAACACTAGAACAAAAAAACTTGATATCCTACACTGGTCTTGAGAATTAGGATACATGTTATTTATTATTATCTTTTTTTTAAAAGCACTTTCTAAAGGCCAAGCATGGTGGCTCACATCTGTAATCCTAGCACTCTGGAAGGCCAAGGTGGGGAAGATTGCCTGAGCTCACCAGTTCAAGACCAGCCAGAGCAAGAGCAAAACCCAGTCTCTAAAAGTAACCGGGTGTTATGGTGGGCACATGTAGTCCCATCTACTTGGGAGGCAAGAGAATTGCTTGAGCCCAGGAGTTTGAGATTACTGTAAGCTATGACACCATGGCACTCTAGCGAGGGCAACAAAATAAAACTCTGTTTTCAATAATAATAATAAAGTAAAATTAAAAAGCACTTTCTAAAGGACCATACGCTACCATTTGTCTTTTAAAAAGTGGGGACACATATACACATTTTTGCTTTTAGTGTACCTATATGCAAGAAACTGGTTTCAAGAAAGGGAAACCATGGAAGAGAAACTCACTTTTCACTGTGTTCCATGTACATATAATACCCAAAACTAGATGTTTTTAAAATACCATTTTACCTATTTCTCCAGTCTTTTAAATGCAAATTCAAAAAAAATACTAGCAGATGGGAAAATCATTAGATTCGTATCTGTTATACTAGCAGTGGATACACACCTCACATCTGACAGGAACATCGAAAGTAAGTTGTCACGGCTCGGGGTCTGTAGCTCAGCGGCTAGAACGCCAGCCACATACACAAGAGCTGGTGGGTTTGAACCCAGCCCGGGCCCGCCAAACAACAATGACAACTACAACCAAAAAATAGCCAGGTGTTGTGTTGGGAACCTGTAGTCCCGGGATGCCTGAGGCAAGAGAATCACTTAAGCCCAAGAGTCTGAGATTACTGTGAGCTGTGACACCACAGCACTCTACCAAGGGTGATGGAGGGACACTTGTCTCAAAAAAAAAAAAGTCAGCTGTCCATCAACTTACAAGTGATCAGCCACAGACTACCTGAAGGAATACCTGATTACAAGAGACTCTAGATGTCATCCATGTGCTCAGCATAAATAGTAGTTGCTATTCCAGTGGTAACTCTCCCTTTTTGTATTCATCACAGCATTTCTTTTCTTTTTCTTTTTGAGACAGAGTCTCAAGCTGTCGCCCTAGGTAGAGTGCTGTGGCATCATAGCTCACAGCAACCTCAAACTCTTGGGCTCAAGCGATCCTCTTGTCTCAATTTTTCTATTTTTTTTTTTTTTTTAAGAAAAGTCTCTTTTATTTTATTTATTTATTTTATTCATTTTAGAGACAGAGTCTCACTTTATTGCCTTTTTTGTTGCAGTTTGGCCAGGGCTGGGTTTGAGCCCACTACCCTTGGTATATGGGGCTAGTGCCCTACTCACTGAGCCACAGGCACCGCCCAATTTTTCTATTTTTAATAGAGGCAGGGTCTCACTTTTGCTCAAGCTGCTCTGGAACTTGTGAGCTCAAGCAATCCACCCATCTTGGTTCCCAGAGTGTTAGGATTATAGGTGTTAGCCACCGCACCTGGCCAACATCACAGCATTTCTTTAAAAAAATATTCTCTGAATAGCACCAAATACATTTAAATACTCCTTTAAAACACACAGCAACATTAAATTCAGCATTAACTGACCTACTACCATCCACCAGGCCCTACAACTTGACAATGTAACACTTGTATAACACACAATGTAACATGATAGTGTGCATTTAGATCTAAATGCCTAATTATGAAATACATGTTTAACCACAAATGAAAATGTTTTTGGGGATTTTAACCAATTCTAAGTTTAATGAGCCAATCGTATGGCTACAGATAAACCTAATTCAAATTTGGGCTATATCATAATGGGCTAAATGATGTCCTGAACACAGAAAAATCAGAGCCACTGTAGTCTGTATTTATCAGATCAGTCTTACAACTCCTGCCAGTTTCTAGTGCACACATGACAAAGTATGTAGGTTAAAGGCAGTTTGGTATGTGGAAGGTATGTAAGGTTTACTGAGTTAGCTACCACCTGCCAAATACTTAGCATGAACTTTCTCTGTATCTTCACAAATCAGTGATAAAAACATTATTATCCATGTCTTAATTAATGAGATTCAGACTCAGGTTAAGTTACATGCTCAAGATCGCAAAGCTAATAAGTGGCATTATCAGAATTTAAGCCCAAGGCCCCTGAAGGGGTTGAATGATGGCTCCCAAAAAAGTATGTCCACCCCCTAATCTCTCAAAGTTACCTTATTTGAAAAAAAGGGCCTTTGCAGATATAATTCAATGAAGGATCTTGACATGAGACAATCCTGAATTTTCTAGGTAGGTCCTAAATCCGGTGGTAAGTGTCCTTCTAATAGTGAGATATATACGGATAGCAAAGGAGACAATATGACCATGGAGGCAGAAACTAGAGTGATGCAGCACCAAGTCAAGGAATGCCACCAAAAGCTAAAAGGGGCAAAGAATAGAATCCTCCCAAGAAAGCACAGCCCTGCAGACACATTGATTCTGGACTTCCAGCTTCTATAACCAAGAAAATAAATTGCTATTGTTTTAAATAGCACTAAGTTTGTGCTTATTTGTTATGGCAGCCCTAAGAAACTAATACAGTCCTCAAACTCTATCTTTCCAGCATATCTGATTACCTTCCCAAGAGGGCCGAAGGATCTAGGAATAATTACAGTGACACAGACAACTCAGGATCTATAAAGAAAACAAATTACATTTGTTTTTGGAAGCCCTGATAACAAAAGACTGGTAGATAAAAGTTCCAGGGAGAAACTAAACACATTGCATGTGACTGGATGGGACCCTGGACCAGAAAGAAAGATAGAGACAGGGATAAAGATAGAGAGAAAGATGGGTGGGAGAAGAACACAGGGAGGTAAAGAAAATGAAATAAAATATTGTCACTTAGGGATTTTGGATGATGGGAATATAGCAGTTCTTTGTACTGTTCTGGCAATGTTTCTTGGAATTGAAATTATTTCTAAAGAAATTATTCTTAGAAAAAGAAAAAAAAAAAGTTCCAGGGAGAAATTTCAATTGAAATCAAACTTTGTAACCATCAAATGTCTTAAACTTGAGGCAGTGCCTGTGGCTCAAGGAGTGGGGTGCTGGCCCCATATGCTGAGGGTAGTGGGTTCAAGCCCAGCCCCAGCCAAAAACTGCAACAAAAAAGATCACTGGATTTGGGCGGCACCTGTGGCTGACTAGGGTGCCAACCCCATATACTGAGGGTGCTGGGTTCAAAACCGACCCCAGCCAAACTGCAACAAAAAAATAGCAGGGCGTTGTGGCAGGCACCTGTAGTCCCAGCTACTCGGGAGGCTGAGGCAAGAGAATCACCTAAGCCCAGAATTTGGAGACTGCTGTGATCTGTGTGACACGACGGCACTCTACTGAGGGCAACACAGTGAGACTCTGTCTCTACAAAAAAAAAAAAAAAGTCTTAAACACTAACCAGAGTTATGGTAGGTAGTTAAGTTTCCTGTCATTGGATATGTTCAAGGAGGGACTGATGACTTTAACTTTGGGGGAGCAGAGCTGGCTTAGATGATTTAGAATCTCTTCCCATCCTGAGTTACCAAAATTATAAAATGTTACATGACACTATGAAATTATAAAATGTTTACCAAAGTTACCAAAATTATAAAATGTTACATGACACTACTTTCCTTGAGGTCAAGCATTAACAAATGAGTTTTGCAAGATTTCTACAGTCATTCAAACAAATACTGACAGCTTGTTATGTCAGGCACTATGCTTGGTAATGAATACCAGCATACTATCTACTCTCATAAAGGTTACAACCTGGTGGGAAAGAGGCAAACATCAAGTAATATGCAAACAAAGGTAAAACTACATACATAGATACATATGAAGGAAAATCACAAAAATGAAGGTGATCAGGCAAAATTTCCCTAAGAAAATGATGATTGAGCAGAGACCTGATCGATTCATAATTGTCCCTCAGTATCCATTACTTCCAGGACCCCACTTATATCCACAGAATGCAGGCGAGGTCCGGCTTCCGGCTTCTATAACCAAGAAAGATTATATCATTTCTATAACCCTAGCACTTTGGGAGGCTGAAGCAGGAGGATCACTTGAGGCCAGAACTTGAGAAACACAGTGAGACCACACTTCTGCAAAAAACATAAAACATTAGTCATGCATGATGGTATGTACCTATAGTCCCAGCTACTAGGGAGGCTGAGGCAGGAGAATCGCTTCAACCCAGGAGTTTAAGGTTGCAATGAACTATGATGACACCACTATACTCTTGCCCAGGCAACACAGCCAGACCTGGTCTCAAGAAAAAAAAAAAAAAAAAATCCACAGATGCTCAAGTCCCTTACAGTTAGCCCTCCATATCCTCAGGTTCCACACGCATGGACTAAAATACTTCATCATTCATTTGGTTACAAAATGGATTTCTTCGGAAACAATCCATCAAGGTAGATTCTCAAATGAGAATTGGCTATTGCTCTCATACCTTTCAGATACACAAAGTTCGTTTATTTTCTTTTTTAAGCTAAGCAGATATGAACAATAGATACACAAGTTTAAGGGACAAAATGTTAAGCAGTACTCGTGGCTCAGTGATGCCGGCCCCACATACCGAGGGTGGCAGGTTCAAACCCAACCCTGGCCAAATTGCAACAACAACAACAACAATAGAAAAAGTACTTGCTAAGAGACAAAATGTTTGTATTTTTTATTCCCGGATTCTCTTCCTCCTGCTATGTCTGGAAGATACTGACTTAAGAATCATAATTGTCACTCAATTCATAATTGCCAAGTTGTGGAAGCAACCAAAGTGCCCATCAACCGATGAATGGATCAACAAACTGTGGTATATGTATGGAATACACAGAATACGATTCAGCCATTAAAAAAGATGGAGACTAGCCAGGCGTTATGGTGGGCGCCTGTAGTCCCAGCTCCCAGCTACTTGGGAGGTTAAGGCAAGAGAATTGCCTAAGCCCAGGAATTGGAGGTTGCTGTGAGCTGTGTGACACCACAGCACTCTACCAAGGAGGATTAAAAAAAAAAAAAAAAAAACGGAGACTTTACATCTTTTACATTTACCTGGATGGAGCTGAAATACATTCTTCTTAGTAAAGCATTGCAAAAATGGAAAAATAAGTATCCAATGTACTCCATACTAATGTGAAATCAATATATAAATAATTATATACGCGTAAGAATAAAATGCTATTATAGTCCAGCTCGGAGGTAGAGAGAAGGATAAGGGGGGGAGGGACATGTGGCATAAGGAGGGAGGGCATGAGATAGGATCTCACCTAATGTGTACATTGCAAGGGTGTATAACATGCCCCCTGAGGGAGGGGCTCTTATACAAATGGAACTTTACCCTGTAAGTGAGAACACTGTAACCTAAATACTATACCTTCATATTGATTTGAATAAAGTTAAAAAAAAAAAAAAAAATGGGAGACATGAGGACCTAAACTGACCAGATCAGCTGTGTCATCGCAGCCCTAGCCTGAATGATTCTTACTGTCATTACGTGCGCTTTCACTTATGCTCATTTTTAGTGGTCAGAACTCCTCGTGTTCCCTGGTGAAATTAAATCCTCTTAGGGTCATGTCACCCTGCTTTGCTGTGCTTCCTGGAGGGACTCTAATGCCACATGAGCTGGGCACCTTCCCCTAACCCTAATTTGTTGCTCCCTCCTGCTTGCCCTTCTCTATGGTGCCTCCTCATTTTTTTTTATTTTTTTTTATTGCAGTAAAATTTAATATGTATACAATAAAATACAAACCTTAAAAAAAAAAGAAACATAATTGTCAAACATACACGATAAAATTTTTCTCCTGGAAAAGATCCTAATCTTCAAAGAAGGGAAAAGAATAAACAAGTCAGATTTTTCTTCTTCTGTCACACACATTCCCACAAGGCTTTACACCATACTTAGATTAGTACAATCAGATTCTAACTGCAGTAACTAAGGAACTATTTACCCTAGAGTTGCCTTCCGTTTTGTATATATAAAAAACAAAACCAAAGAACTGCTAGAGCAATTAAAACAGAACTACAGGAGCAGGTAGGAAAATCAGGTTACACTACTACCTCTACATAGGATTCCAATGTATAAAATCATTGAAAAAGTTAACCTTGAGACTCAGTTATTCTTTACGTAAAACTACAATTAGGTATATCACATGTCATTAAGAGTGAGTATAAATTACATAGCATTTTATATAAAAATAAATATTTGAGCTTATGTATATAAAATTATTTTTAACTCCCTAGAGATAATGTTAAAAGAAAACCAGAGGCTCAGCACCTGTAGCTCAAGCGCCTAGGGTGCCAGCCACGTACACCAGAGGTGGCAGGTTCGAACCCACCCTGGACCTGCCAAACAAAAACAACTACAGCCAATGACAACTACAACTACAGCCAAAAAAAAAAAAAAAAAAAAATAGCCGGGCGTTGTGGTGGGCTCCTGTAGTCCAGCTACTTGGGAGGCTGAGGCAAGAGAATCACTTAATCCCAAAGAGTTTGAGGTTGCTGTGAGCTGTGATATTACTGCACTCTACAGAGAGCAACATAGTGAGACTCTGTCTCAAAAAAAAAAAAAAAGAAAGAAAACTAGATAAATTTGCTGTCTATAGCAGTAACAACTCAGAAGCTTCCAGGGTAAAATAAAAGACCAAAACCACATTAAGATAAGACTATTCACTTCAGAAACTATCTTGCAAACAGAGATCTTAGCTCAGGAAGTATGATGGCAAAGTGAAGAAAAAGCAAGTTAATATGCAAATGAAATTGAAGTTAACCAATTATTTAGTTTTCTTTCTTTCTTTTTTTGAGACAGAGTCTATGCTGCCTTCAGTTGAGTGCCATAGCATTACAGCTCACAGCAACCTCAAACTCTTGGGCTTCAGCAATTCTCTTGCCTCAGCCTCCCAAGTAGCTGGGACTAAAGGTGCCCTTTCACAAAGCCCAGCTATTTTTTTTGTTGTTGTTGTGGTTGTCATTGTTGTTTGGAAGCCCAGGCTGGGTTCAAACGCACCAACCCTGTTGTATGTGTGGTAGGCACCCTGGCCACTGAGCTACAGGCGCCGAGCCTATTTTAGTTTCTTTCTTCTCTAAATAAGTTATCATGGGCAAACCCTTACACTCTTACACCAAGTCACCTTCAACTCAGCACAACCATATGAAGCATGAAACAGACACTAAGTCTTTCCTGGACAAATATAAATTCAGACTGAAAATTTTTTCATTCATTAAAAAGAAATAGATTAGGGGTGATGCCTGTGGCTCAGTGAGTAGGGCACCCCATATACCAAGGGTGGTGGCTTCAAACCAGGGCCAGCTGAACTGTAGTCCCAGCTACTTGGGAGGTTGAGGCAAGAGAATTGCTTAAGCCCAGGAATTGGAGGTTGCTGTGAGCTGTAACGGCACAGCACTCTACACCCAGGGCCATACCTTGAGGCTCTGTCTCAAAAAAAAAAAAAAAAGATTAGTCTGGGCACTTGTAGCTCAAGTGGCTAAGGCACCAGCCACATATACCAGAGCTGGCGGGTTTGAATTCAGCCTGGGCCTGCCAAACGACGACAACTACAACCAAAAAAAAAAAAAAAAAAAAAAAAAAAAAGCGGGGCGTTGTGGTGGGCACTGTCTCCCCAGGGCCCCATGTAACACCCGCTGATGGGGGGGGTTGGGGGGGGTCGGGACAGCGAATAAATAAACCCAGGTTGTTGGGTTTGGTGTTGCCT